>CM049318.1:15454240-15731740 GCA_026874595.1 Sipunculus nudus | reverse complement strand
AGCTACTAATCTGTAAATTTCAATTGAAATGATAATTAAATAATATGAAATAATAATTTTGTATTGGGGTAAATAATATGGGAGCCGTGCCTGAGGAACCAAACGTTTTTGGCCGTGATGATGTATTCAGCTCATTTACATATTGATGAGACAGTGTAGAGATATACTTTTGATTCAAAAATATTGCTGAAAAAGTTATTGAAATCGACTTCTTTCACAAACTATATTAAGTAGTTTTCGCTAAAATATTTGGAGTTTTTTTTATACACTGTAGAAATAAACTATGTCTAATAATTGGGACCTGGACAGTCGAGAGGTAAAACGCTCTCTCCGCTGGCCACCCGGGTTCGAACCCCGGCGTGGCTATGAGAGTGGGTTGTAGTTGCTCGTCCAATGCCGGTGATTTCTTCCGGATCTCCGGTTTCCTCCACTTATACAGTCTATCGAAAGCCACAATCTGAGCAATGGAGAATGCCGCGATTAGTTATAATAACTATTTGTACAATCCATGTAAAATAAACAAGTTTATATCAATACTCATGCTGAGAAAAAAAAATAATGAAATAAAGACGTTTAAATATATAATTCACATAATCTTATACATTGTATTTATATAATGCCGAATATTTCAGCTGTGATTGCTTTAAATGTTTAATTAATGAGCCATTTAAAGTTCTTAATGAACACCAATAGCTGTAACCAGGTCATGGTTTTAGGGGTCGCCTTTCTAGGTCCTAAAACCTTATTTATGGTTTGAACATGGACAAACCATAAAATGTTCGCATTTTATAATTTGCTAAAATCGAAACTACATATATATATATATATATATATATATATATATATATATATATATATATATATATATATCTGGAGATAGAATCCTATTGTTTTGTGGGGAAGGGGGGTTTATGTGTGGGTACCGCTTCTTTCGAAATCACTTTTATAGGACCCTGCAGTGATCAGTATTTTGATTTTCTAACAAAACACTGATGGTCAATTATAAAATTTCTTACTTTTTACTGTAGAAAGTGAGTGCACCGTACGGAGATACATTAGCCTATACTTCGTGGGTAACCCGATCTATATTGAGGACGAATTCAGAGGGAGTTTGGACACTCTCGGCCGTCTCGCGAGAACCTGCGTGGTCAAGGTCAGTTCTCAGTGAAAATTTACAATTCCCGTTACCCCGAGCAAGTCAAAACTCCGGGGAATATTAAGCTGATCCATTATTTCTGAATGGTATCATTTATCAACTATGATTCCCAATAAATATACATGTTTGCAATTAGACACTGTAATATTAATCATCTGTTGTATCATATCATACAAAAACATTGATATTGACATATAATCTACCTATTGTTTCGTATAATAGGTATGACATAACGCAATACTCGATAGCCGCAGGATTGTATCATCAATACGACGATATATATGTTTACATGAAGTGGGAACTATATTTACACGAATACCGATCACCTGCGACTTCCCGCAAAGGATTAAGTTTGCGGTCACACATGGGGCCACATTACGAGCGGTCGTAATCAGTCGGTGAGAGTATTAGTGTCCAATTTGACTGCATCTTATACGACCATACGACTGGTCGTAAGATTACTACCGACCGATCGTTGAATGAGACGATATGTCGACTATAGCTACCGAGGGTCGTACGAGAACTACCGAGTGGTCGTGGTTAAGCTAACTCACATACATCGCACAGCACAAATACGACAGGTCTACGACAGAAATTTGGGGAAATTCCTATGATAGTCGTGGGTGTGTCGTATGAAATTAATATGTTTTACGACGAAAAAATCTTGCTTAGCCCTTGTTGTAGAATTTTTAACATATTCAAAAGTTTTTCAGCGTCGTAGGTTTTTCTTTATGTCAGGCCGATCTCGTAGGTCTGTTGTACGATGCCTTAAGCCTAGGTCACAACCGGCCGTACGGGCACCTACGACCTATTTGCGTCCAAATTTTGAGCAGAATCTCACGTGTCACGCAAGTCTGTCTTGCAAAATTTCGAGGTCCTAGACAGCCGTAAGCACGTACGGAGGATTTTGGACATGTCCAACATATTCAACGAATTCTCTGCGACAACGGGGGCAAATGAAACTTGCTCCAACCGCAAGGAGTACGCTAGAAGTTCGCAAGTGAAACATGCAATTTTTAAGGTATCATGGGAAATAAATTCGTGGTCTAAGACGCAACGTACGTCGCACGCAATGAGCGTGGCACGTGAGATTCTTCACGTCTAGAGCCCAGCATACACGTTACGAAATTAGGATACGCTGGGATAGAAAGCAGGATACCATACGAAGCTTCCTGGCTTGTTATCGCAACGTGTGTGTTGAGATCAGATACGAAGTCCTGCGAGCTTAGCTTGGTATCGTATCGTATATTTTCGAGCATGTTCAAAATTTTCGTATCGTAACTGGCAATCGTAATTCTACCTTATGAGCGAAAGCCATACCAATAATCTCCGCTCCTTTTGCCGGTAGTTCTCCTTCATCGCCACCTAACAATTAGGCTACGTATCGCATAAAGCCAATTTTCTGCGATGTATAAAACCGACTGTTTCATTGACAGCCATGTTGCTGATCAGTATTTGATGTAATTATCCCGTCCCCTGGTTGCAGTTCTATCATCTACACTGGTTATCTTTTTTTATACAACAGAAATATTCTTATAACTACGTACATTATCATTTTGCTCAAAGTAGATCGAAGTTTGTAAAAGTATCTTCCTATATATATTTATCGAAATGTAAAATGCATCATCCAATGTGATTATTTTTCTTGGTCTGCTTACAGTTTTTCCCCAAAAAAGTTCATCACGCATGGATGTGTTTGCTATGGATCATACACATTCAAATTTTCTTAACTCTTTGTATGTACCTCACTATGTGCCAGTCACGTGTTCACGACAAGTCTTATACAACTCATCGTACCACTAGTCGGGATCGGCCGTTACCAGTTTTAACCACTCGTACCGTACGACAAGTCGGTACCAGTCTGCGAACGCTCGTTAACTCCTATTGCTACTGATCACATAAGAATATATACTCCACTCGTAAACTAGTCGTGTGACAACATAAGACTTCCACCGATTTCTCCAAGACTACTGCCGATTAGTCGTATGATTGCGAACCGTTCGCATTCCACTCCTATTGGTTAGAACTTTTGAGTACTTGCGACTACTTAAGACATCCTACGACTTCTTGCGACTAGTTACAACTTGTCATACGACCTTTTAAAGACTACCTACGATTTTCAAGTCGCAAGTTGTCGTAACCTGTCACTAACCGGTCGTAGGTGCATGTGGGTCTGGGGCCTTAGGAAATGCTACCAGGGGCGTCGATACAGGCGAGGGGTTAGGGGATATATAACCCCCACCAAACACACTCCTGAACATGTTCAGAAAATGATTAATACATTGTAAATGAACTTTATGAATAATTTGAATGATCGATTATGGTACTATAACTTGTGAAAGAAAGGATATTTCAATATTCATGGGTTTAACAACACATGTGCCCTGACCTACGCTTTATGGAACCTTGACATTTAAAAAAAACTCCAGCGTCTACGTTCGATGTGTTTTCTCTCCTCCTTTATTTAAATCCTTAATCAACAGACGTTACCAATTATCTATGCTCAATTTTGGCCAAATTGATATACCTTCAAAGGAATGTAGTGTGATAAGGAAAATCCGGGGAAAGGCGACTGCTGCCGTTAGAATACATACACACATTTTATTAGGGAAGGCCCCAGATCACTATCTGTCCCAGTTATGTCAGCTAACACCGCGACACAGTTTTAGCTATCATCCCCTCCCCATCAAATATATAAATCATTTATATATATATATATATATATTTATATATATATATATATATATATATATATATATATATATATTCAAAATGTCAAGGTTCCATAAAGCATCCATTGTTTCACTTCTGATTGTCAGTCAGTTAAACTGCGAAAGTATGTGGATGTAGTATATATATATATATAGAAATGCTCGCGGGAATGTAGTCTTTCCTCCGCGGTCACAATATCGCAATATATATATGTATGTATATTTACTCCTCACTTACAGGAGTATTCCTTTTGTTCTAGCCAATGACAGGAAGTCTGGAAGCAACCCCTACAAATGCTTCCTAAGTAATGTGACGTTATCTGGACTCCGCTGGGGAGGTTCGTGGCAGGGAGAGGACCCCGACCACATTGACGACTACTTCGATCGCACCTTTCCTGACACTGTGTACCAGACACTGCGCACCAAACTACAGGCAGCCTGCAAGCATGTCCCAATGACATAATAGATTACTGATTCATTTTCAAACTTTCAAATGGCCATATCTGCTTATAGGCATCATTATTGTAAAAAAAAAAAACTCTTTATCCAAAATAAATCCAAAAGTTGCTTAAATTCATTTAAGTTCGAATAAAGAATACGTAATTTTAAACCTGTTACAGTCATCGTTTTGATATACATATGTTTGGTTTTTACTGTCACAAGTGACAAAACATGATAGGATAACCGTTAACGACATGAGAGAGAGAGAGAGAGAGAGAGAGAGTTGACTTTGAAAATAATCAAAGGTCGTTTAAAAACTATAGCGTTATCACTGTAATTTTAATTCAATATATGTCTGTACTATTCCCAGCCAAGCTACCGTAAACACCCTTCTGGAGACCACGCCTTTTACAGAATATTGAATTCCTATGTTTCAATCATGATCCTGCCGGAAGCCTTTTCAGAAAAAAAATCATATCAAAACAGGAGACAGGACATGGATCATACGCTAAAATAACAATAAATGATGAAGCAACCAAAGTCATGACGCGGTTTGGTAAACTATTTCACTCCATGACATTTTATCAACTGTGCATGTTGATAATAATTAGACTTCTGTGGCTCAGGGGTAGAGAACAGGACTCAAAGTCATGAGTTCGAATCTCAGCCGAGGCGGAAAGATTTTTCACCGTCCGCCCCAACCCAGGGTGAGCGCTCTGCTGGGCTAATTGGAAGCATAATGGAAGTCCGTGCCCAACGGCCGTGCTTCACTCACAAACGAGTGCCCCTCTCGGGGGTTCCTCGACAGTATGATCCATCAATGGGGCTGATTACACACACAGGACCCCAAGATACAGTAGTCATCGAGCTAAGTTAACATTATAAAATGAGAGGAAGCGGGTGATACTGCCCTCCTTAGGTTGTTCGAAACCGGCATTGAATTCTGCACATGTATATACACATACATAGTTAAGCTAGCATAAAACATGGCGGTAACCTCCAAAATCAAAACAATGAGTGAATTAGTATGAAAAATATGTTTTTGCATATACACTTGTGAATATAACGAAGTCTTTATCCTATTAGATTTATTTTTGAACATACCAAAGTAAGATCCTGAAGGTGGCGACACGGTTTTGACGCAGGATACCAGTAGAGTTCTTGACGATCTCCAACAGAGGTCACTCTCCTACATGCATACGCTGTGATCTCCTCTGTTAATAGTTACGGCCCGGGAGTGGGAAATTCGTGTGAAAGTAACTGCGAAAAGAAAATTAATGACATGCCATGACATTGACCGGTTATATTGGCTTACATGTGCTACTCTTTGCTCAGGTGTGCTTATTTTGGTGTGGTGGACTGACAGACACTGGCTAATTACAACGAAAGTGACGTTTTTAAGCCTACGGATAACATAGTTCTTCACAATTTTTTTTTTTTTGGGGGGGGGGGTGATATGTTGTGAACCTTTCTTATATTCAGGTGTTGCAGCGATAAGACTAATGTAGCGGCAGCAATCTCAGGGGAAGATTAATTTCTAGAAAGTTTACTGATGGACTGGTCACCGTTCCCTACCTTCACTGAGTATAAGGCAAGGAGTAAAGACCAGGGAACCAGCCTACTTTAGGGTCAACAATTGTATCTGTCCTTGTGAATTATACTCAAATTAGTTTTTGTGATTGGTCGAGGTATGGGTTGTCTCACGTAAAGTATGATGTCGGAAACGGTGAAAATAAAATTGTGTAGGACAAAACCGTTAAAATCTGGAGGAACAGAAACGCCCAACTATGCAGGTAGAACTGACAACACAAAGTTAACTTGTAGTAACAGAACAACAATAGTTAATTATTCAGAATTTTGGTCAAAAGGAAAGTAGTCATCCCAAATGCTGGCATCTCTCGTTTTTTTGTTATCAAGAAAATAATATTACAATCGTTTTGTGCCCTCATCATATTAATTTACATCGAACAAGAGAACCCCCCCCCCCCCCAACCCCGAAAAAAAGGGGGGGGGGATCCCCCACCCAACCTAATTTGTGAAAAGCTTGCCTAAAAACATACTTTATTAACAAAAAATATTTTTTCTTGCCTAATAAAAAGAGTTTTTGGGCGAAATAAATCAGCATAAATAGCAAAGTCTATCTGATTAGCCTGTTCTGAATTAATCATGAATTGTGTAAACACGAACGGCGCCGATAATGCCCTCTAGTTATTCATTACGCGTTCTGTACAGAAAATATATTCATTGTGCATCGTAACATGTAAGATACTTGTCTCATTTATCTGTCATGTGAACTAATTCTTTGAAAGAAAGACACAGCAGTGATAGCTTTAGGGCTTTCAGCGTCATACACATTGATCAGGTAACTGTGATACATTTCTGAGTTTGGTTTGATTAGTTGACGGTAAAATCATTTTCGCATTGTGAGATATGTTTCAAGAAACATTTGTTTTAATGTTAAACTGAAAAATTAGGTGTCAATTAAAACTGTATAAATCATCATCTGTTATGCTCAGGAAGGCTGAATGTAAGAAATTTGCAAACGTTACAAACCTTCTGCGGTCCTAGCTATGCTGCTGGAATCCAATCCTCTTAACAGGCTCTTGTCTTAGATAATATTATTACCTTGTTTGAGATGTATGTGGCTTAAACAAAATGATGCATTAATAAAGTACAGAGTCCCGATCATTTGTCAACTGGAGAAAATTAAATGCCTTGGTACAGGGTGGTCCGCTTTTCGCGGTGTTTTCAATTCGCGATGTTCGCATAAAAGGAAATTATCTGTAAAATAAAACTTTCGTGAATAATTTGCCCCATCTACATAGTTTAACAACCTAGTATACTACAGACTCTTTAGCATCACAAAACTAAAATACCTCGAATATGAAACTAACCACAGTTTTCACTGGGTTCACAGAATTAAATATTAATTTCGAAGTAATTAGGTTAACCCCTGATAGAACTTACTGTCCTATGCTCCTAGTGGTTAAACACTGCAGTCCTCCCAGATCTCCTTTGTTTTAACCGCTGCTCTGTAAAGCAAAGTTTTCTAAGTAACACCAATCAGAGTGTGTAGGTTAGAAAAACTTAATAGCACGTGGTGGTGTTATGTGCATGGAACATATCTTCCAGAACAGAGAATGGGCCTCCATGTGGTTAGCTGATGCAAAGTGTGACGTCACAGGCAAAATGCAGAAGTTAGTTAAATCTAACAATGCGTGTTTTTATTCTTTCCTGAAAATTTGACGCTGGCAGTGTCAAAAATACTAAGCTTTTGATGAGATCTAGAATTTTTAGTCACAGCGGTTTTCCCTGCGGTTGACGACACTGCCGGGATGACAGTGCTCATAGATGTGCCAATAGTTTTTCCTCCAGCATTTGGGTTCAGTCTATGTAAAATCTACATTAATATTTGTCATTGGCAATTGTTATATGATAATATATGAGATTCGGAAAACATTTGTGTGACCTGAAATCGCATTTTGCATCCAAACCCCAAAGTTCAGACATGAATATCCGCTCTCAGTACCCAGATTTATCTGGTTCAGGCAGTGTGAAAATCTTACTTTTGTTGTTGTCAAGCGTATCATATTATCATGAAATTCTCTTAATCTGTTGTTTAAAATGAGGCATTGTAAAATCATCATTTCCAAACATCTCACTTTATAAAAAATACTCCAGAATTGTGTTTCATTTGATAACAGAATCATACTTATATTATTTCGTATTAATATGTTACTTTGATGGATTTAAGAATAAATTTCCTCTCATTTGTTTAGCAGCATGGAGCCAAAAATTTCTGCTACACTGACACCAGAGGGCGCCATGAGAATATCCCTACCTGGTTGGGTCCGAGCGCTCTAGGATTCACGGGGCATTTTCGTCTTTCAGGTTGTATGCTGTTTATAGAACACTTACGGAATTATGCGATTTACGAGCAAAATTATTTAGATTTTAATCAGCTGGAAGCAGATGTGAATATTTATTCTCTAAACGTGGATGCTGAACTGACAGAGAAGCTGCGACGGTTACACAGACAGGACCAGTATCTGTTTTCGTATCCTCTCCTGGCAGAACTCACGCTTACACATATCGGTCGTACTTCATACTGTGTGCGTCTTGAAATGAAAACTTTTTGTAGCGCCAGCCTCTTGACAAGCAGTACAACACTGGTCAGTGTGGACAAGGTAACTAAGAGACCAACCGATCTTCCCGTGTGGTGGAAGACAAAGTTCAAGAAATATCTTAAGGGAAGCACGAGTCCATATTTTATTGATATTGAAGCTTGTACCGATCAACCTTCATTTATGTATGTAACGCAGCCTGATTATGAGGACCTCGACATGAATGAACATGTCAATAACTCTATATATCACAAATTTACGTTCAATGCATTATTACTTGCCGCACGGAAAGGGAAGCTCGGAGCTGTAACACCGGATGTGTTAACTGCGCATGTCCGGAAGTTACAAGGGAAGTTCCTGGCAGAGACCAGAGACGGAGAAGAACTAACCGTGCAGGTATGGAACCGACCACAGGAGAATGCATTTATATGCAACATTAATAATTCATCAGGAAAACTCGTTTATCAGGAGAAAATTTGTATTGGTGACAAATGTTGGATGTAATACTCAACATGTCATGTATACAGTTTACTTGCCATGATAATTTTAGGGTCATCTAATAAATAGGGACCCCCGACGCAGCAGAGGTTTGAAAATAAGGCAAAGTAATAATGTAAAGGGTATTCATATTAATGATACAGTTTTTAAAATAATTCGCTACGCAGATATCTCTGCTCTTATTTTAAAAAATAAAAAAGAGTGTCAAAGAAACATAAAAAATAATAGATTTCAGAATGTTCTCGGTTTGAAAATTAACACAAACAAAACATAACTTTATCTGAGAAAAACTGAATTGAAGAAATTCATGGTTGAATAAGGTTTAAATTGGACAATGGTCTAACAACTTTTTTAGGCATAAAATTCATCCGGAAGGATAAAATAAACTAAATCAGCAAGGAAAAAAAGGAATATATTGCTAAACTACTGACATCTGGTCGTCAGGAAAATTAAGCTGTAAGATGATAATTATCAAAAGTGTAGGCATCTAAACTCACGTATCTTTTTTCAACTTCACCTTCGCAAGATGAAAAGTAAATAATAGAGATCAACACAATTGTATACAATTTTAAGTGGGATAATAAGCCTTAAAAATAAAACGTAAGACACTGATAGCACAGTATGAGGAGCGGTTTAAATATGACAGATATTTACATTCAAGATAAAGCAATTCAACTATAACCTAAAAAAAGAGTTTTTAAACAGGCACCTGACGCTCGGTTAGAAAGAAATATTTCAAACTTGGTGAAGAATCTTCCGAAAGCAATCTGAATTTGAGAGATATCAATGAGATTTCAGATGGAAAACCCATTTTTTGACAGATGTATATAAATATTCGTGTGAATACAATATTCAAAATCCAGTTACGCACATAGAAATAAATTCACAGATTTTGTGGTTTAACTCTCACATTAAGGCAGTTGATGCAGCACTCTACTGTAAATATATGTATAAAACAGAATAGTACCTATATCAGATTTACTCAGTATGAAAGAAGGAAAATGCTTTTGTTGTCTATTGAAGAATTAAAAAATAAGTATTATCTAAATTTAAACTATCTTCACTACAATATTATCAGTAAACTGAAAACATAAAATGAAAAAGTCATAATAATATATCTTATATGCCAACTATCAAGGTCACTAACCTGTTATTTAAATCAAAACCGACACAGCATGTTTATAAATAAAAAACTTGTCCGAAAAAGAATTAAACTGCCTACAGCAACGGTAGAAAAATGGAGATTACAATTAAATGTCCAGATAGTATGCATTCTAGACATCTTTAAACGAATCTATACTCTTGAACCCAGAATGCAAGACTGCAAATGTTTCAGTATATGATTATCCATAGGCGATTAGCTGTAAACAGCTTTCTTTACAAAATTGGCTTGAAAGAAACGCCTGCTTGTTTTTTTTTCTATAAGTGCACTGAAGTAACAATAATACACCTACTCTGGGAATGCTGCTGCGTAGAACTGTTACGGAACCTAATATCAACAGATCACGGAGTCGTGACGAGCATAAATTTTGTCATGGAGATAAAAAAATCAGAATCTGTAACAGTAGGCAGCGTGAAATGTCTAGCGGAATGAATAAAGAAGTCATTGTTTTTTGTTAACAAATAATTATAATTTATTCCTAAAACAACCCTAACATTACAATACACTTAATCAATACAATTTCACAGTATAACAACAGTACAACAGTTAATCAATACAAGTATATAAATAAAGTGTACAGAACCTGGATACCACCACTGTCACAACGACAATAAGTCCTTTAAAGCATATAATCCAGATGAACAGTTAACATAAATCTTCTCAGTCAAGTTCAATCACAAAATCAATTTGTTGTAATCAAAAGTGAAGTTCTGATTGTGATCCCAAAGGCAAACTGAAGACTAATTAAATCCGTTATAAAATCGAAGAAGATCAATAACTGCTGAAATTATCGGATAGGTCCACAAACTGGCTAACACTCTTCCATGTAAGCTGTAATATTTCTTTCCTCTCCCCGAATCTTAAACACAGCCCCTTATTTATAACTTTTCACCTCAAGCCGAGAACTTTCCATTTCCTGAACAATTCAAAGAACCCAATAATACACACGTTACAGAAAACATCTAGAACAACGAACGCTGTGTTTCTACATATCAAGGTTCACACGTGGGCCGGCCCGGCTCGGCCAGGCGAGAAAGCCCCAGACTAGCATGACCGTTGTGTTTACACGTCAGACCCCTCACGTGGGCCGGGCTATGCCCCCATAGCAACGGACAATGCCAGCGCTGCACATACATGTGTAGGACTGATGCATACAATATAAGAGACATCTGTAACAAAACCAGTATGAAAATAAACCGAAAATGAATAAATGATCTTACAGTTGTAGATACTAATGGATAAGTAAATTTACCTGAAATTATCTTAGCATCAGAACGTAAATTAATGAGATATGTACTATTATTGACCAAAAATATACAGATATATATATATACAATATATATATATATATATATATATATATATATATACAGCAAATGATTAGAAAATATCCCGACTTTTACCGGTTGTGAACAGAACAGAATATAGATCATCCTTCCTGCAACATGAAATAAGAGAGAAGATTGAGTTTACACCAGTATCGGAACAACATAGTAGATATTCACAGCATGTAAATACCTTACTATATAAACCATTTCATATAATAATTCTATGAAGCATTTGATACAAGAATGTCACTGTATGAAAGAATTATATACATTAAACTACTCACACGCAGAGATAGGAATTATATAAATGTACAGATGATTCTTGTTATGTGCCCCGTTTTGTATGATTTTTATATATGCTAATGTACACGAGCTAATGTAAGATCCATCCATAAAGAGAAATTGTAAATCTTATTTACCAATAATTAATGTTATACACTTTGCTCTGGATACTGTAATAACCACGGTCACCTTTATGTTTTATCTTGTACTTGTGCTATATCTGTATATATATACAGATATTACCGCAAGTTAGGTCCCTCAATATAAGTTATTTCACGGTGGAAAAATATTTTTGAATGGTTGCTAAAGAAATCAAAGTCGGCATTGCGCAAAATAAGGAAATTAATTCAAGAATTTTTCCACCTTTGAGAGTTATCTGGGTTAAATCAATTGTCAAGGATTCAACCCCAGTTCATTCAAACAACCCAACGTTCCTTGCCCCAGGTTCTTTCATGCCTTAACGATATGTTACAGCACAGTATCACAGTTTCATACAAACCAGATGAAGACGGGTAATAAAAAAGAAATTTATTAATTGTATTTACAGCTTAATAGTAAAATTAGGTATGGGTGTCGTCCCCCCTCAAAAGGTGACGGAAGACTACAATGTGGGTGGAATATTCCAGGAATACCAGACTGGAAAGAATGAAAGAAAACCCAATTAAATATTTGATGTTTAAGTTACTAGTTTGACTTTGACAAAAATGAATAACATCCAACTTTATTCCATTTGTTATATAAGCAACG
Organism: Sipunculus nudus; assembly: GCA_026874595.1. Taxonomy (NCBI): domain Eukaryota; kingdom Metazoa; phylum Annelida; class Sipuncula; order Golfingiida; family Sipunculidae; genus Sipunculus; species Sipunculus nudus. Next base: position 15,719,291 of record CM049318.1, on the reverse strand, counting down.
CAAATTACAACAGCGTCCTATCTATGGATATTTACTGTATTTAATATGAAGGGACCATAAAAGACTAACATTAATAGGGCGACAAAAAAAGATGGTTCTGGAGATTTTTCCCATGAATAGTGTTGCATATAAAAGATGGCTCACCATATATACTGAGTGATATGGTAGAGTCCAAAAGGAACTCTAGATACTGCCTCAAGTGTCCCTGGTCCTCTCTGGTAAAGCACTAGTTGAGCCATTGGTAGATGAGCAGACCAAGTCGACAAGTTTTTGCAGCAGCAAAATAGGTCTCTGTAGTACAGCTTTTTAAACACTAATGCATCCGCTTGAAGAGAACCAAACTGTTCAGAATGTCCATAAAAGTTGACCAACCATTATTCAAGTCAGTTAAAACCAGTAAAAAAGTCCTCTCTCTGTGACAAGGGACCCACAGGTGAAATGGTGCTTAGCTAACAGCTCAGAGCACCCATCTGGACACTAGCTGTGTCTCTGGCCAACTGTTTTCAAGTTCGTCTCTTGTGCCCCAGCAACAGGTTCAGCAGAAAAATAAACCAGAACATGATTTACAGTTATCTATTGTGGCCCTAAAAATCAACTTTAGTTTCAACAAACATGTGGATAATATCCCACAGTTCGGTGGTCACCTTTCAGTTAAGCTGGGAGTCTCATAATAGGCATGAACAAGACTTTCACCCAGGGCAATAAAGGAAGACTCAATATTGTAGGACTCTTCAGGGGGAGATCCACATACGGGTGGTACATCTGCACATATCTTAAAACAATAGTAGGAGGTCATAAAGTGAAGAGATAATTCATGGCATGGAATATATATTTAACAAACACATAATATTCTGTGACATCACTCCCCCCTGAAGCAAGAAAATGCTATCATTTTCTTTAATCTGGGTATATAATGTATTACTTGTTGCCTTATTTACAAAGCCATTCAAGGACTCTTACATGCATATGTACAATCTATAATTAACACGTGACTAACTTATTACCATACAGTTACCCTACTCAGCAGATCTGGCCCATGGTTCAATGTCCCAGGTACTGCCTCAACAGTAAATTGGTATTCCTGCAATATCATTGCCCATCTCATAATACGTTTTTTGAGTGTCTTGCTTTGATTAATGTACAGGAGGGGCTTATGATCAGTTTTGATCAATGATCAATGTTCTATATCAATGTCTAGGCGGCCTCATAATCTATTATATTCTCATACTTATATGCGCAGAGGGCCTTGTTGATTCGTGATATAGGAGGTGCTTCCCCGGGATAGGGTGCCACTCATCTCATCATCATTGGCAGCTGCAATTAAGAGAGAACATGGCTTATGTTCTAATTATTTTGTTAATGCTGTATTACGTTCAATTTTATTCATTATCTTACTTGAATTATTTCAGTTTACTTACTTATTTCAGTAATCCTTCTATACATGATCTTGTAATACGATGCATATTGCTATTCTTTGCTCTCTGAACAATATACAATACATCTTATATACTAAAATTTACATTCCTAGAAGATAATTAACTTAGTGTACAGAAATGAAAATGATATAACTCATATATCTTATTTCCAAACAATAAATAACCTTTTTCCAAACGAAATACAGGAAAGAGTTATTTCGTCCTTGTTGGCTCACTGAAATGTAAATGCAAGTGACGATTGTATAAGATGGATCCAACTCATGATCTGATTTTGTTCCATTACTCTTTAATTACTCTTAACTGTTTGGTATACATTAAAGTATTTTTATGCTGACAAATGTCAGGGCTGTACGTGAGACACCCAGGGGAAGGGAGAGCTCATGGTCTCAGGAAAACAACTACTTATTAGATCCCCTCACCACCCTACCTCACACTAGTGAAGGGACAAAATAGGATACAGAGCTTATCAAGTTAATCAATGGTCAAGCTCAAAACAGGTCATGACCCGAGGTAATAGCTGTTAGCAAATCAGTGATTGAAGACCGTATTGGTTCTTTCTGGTTATAAATGTTATTCTGTTTACACCCCACATTCGCCTCACAAGTAAGTTGAAATTGTACGCTTTTTCTGAACAACGTACTAATTTTCCTATCACACATTTTTGTTCTTAAGGTAGGGGAAATGACCTAACACAAAACAAATTTTTTATAAGTTAACATTTCACGATGTCTGAGCATATAAAGACCTTTAGTGCTAAACTAACGGAGATCACCAGTATGTCTTGTATCCTTTCATAATACAGGGGGATCCAGCGTTATTATCGACTCGGGACTTACCTACATCATATAAGCAACCTGCCCCCTTCCTCGCTCAATTGAAAATAAATCAACTGGGTAATTAGCTAAGCATGTCAGGATCAAGATATGAGGAACATATTTGGCTTGGATGTTACTTACTTCGGCCTTTCCCAGCTCTGTAAAAAGTCTTCCATTCCGTTAGCCGCACCACCTCCTCGGCGTAAGTAGTTGTCAGAAGGACAAAAAACATAATAAATCATACTTTACTTAATGGCGATGGTTCTGAGCAAATATGAATGGGACAATTGTTTTCGTACTACCAAGTTTATGGTGATGTTTACAAAGACCTTTGGCGCCTATTTCATGAATACTGAACAGGCCTGCAAGTGACTAAAATCACAACTGCCAGCCAAATCAAACAAACAAAATGCGAACACTACACCGTAAACGTGCCGTCTGAACAAAAACACATGTACCAGAGGAAGGAATTATTTAGTGGGTTAAAAAAAAATATTTATTGCCAAAGAGCAAGAGGACTTAGAAATAGCGGCTATGAAAGAATTGCGCATTGCAAAAAAAAAAATTATATATCTATATTTTTCGATATTTAATAAAACGTGCCGAAACTTTATGTTTTTAATAAAAAGACTTCTAAATGGAGTGGAATTAATGACAGGCTTAAGGTAAAAACCGCTAGTATGTCTTTGGGCGATTAGTATGAAATGTTCAAGTAGGCCTGGTATACTACAGATGAAAGATCCGTCCCAGGAAATTTGTCTGATTCTGTGTCGGTGACTTTTAAGTAAATGAGAAATATTGCCGTACAACAAAAGGAAAAGTTTTCAACACGTTCATAATAAAATAACCATACATTAGGATTTTTGACTCGCATCTTTTGATACATGCATTAAGATCGAGTGTCAAGTAAGCAGCACCATCGTGTAAGATACCTTGCGATGTGGTACACGGCTGTGATTCGTAACACCACCTATACTGCTCTCCGCTGAATCAGTGTCCAGAATTCCCTAATTTACAAGTTATTCTACACGTAATGGCGAATAGTCCATTGGTTAAGCTCCAATATATTGAGGAATTGTGTAAAAAATGAAAGTAGCATAAAAGTTGGCAAAAGTATTCTTTGGAGCTTATTGATGAATTTCAGATATAGGGCCAAGCTGAAAATAAATTATCTTGGTCAAAATCCAAGATGGCGGCCAAGATGGCCGCTAAATTAGAAAATGTCAATAACTTGAGTTAAAATGCCCCGAGAAAGCATTGCAAGTACTCTTTTATTATGTTTTTTGGACTGATAAATTCAATTTTTGAGGTTCCAACTCTCTCCAGGTAATCATTAGCTGGTTTTTATCACGTATTTGGTAATATTCCCATTAGTCCAACAGTTCAGCTGCATATTGAGAAGAAGTGAAATGAAAACCTGGAAAGAAGAATGAAACTTGGCATAATAATTTTCCAGACCATAATCTAAATGTTCAGATATGGGGCCGAGCGGAATTCACAATATCTTGTTAAAACTCCAAGATGGCGGCCAAGATGGCTTGCGAAACATAAAATACCAATATAGTCGGTTATATTTGTCCTGGAATGCATTGCAAGTGCACACTATGTTATTAGGATCGAAAAATTATTTATAAGGGTTCCAGGTCTGTATCATGCATGTATGAATGAAGTCTGACTTTGTTGGTATTGAAATTATGCTAAAATTACCCTTTTTACCAGCACATCTAACGGTAAAACGTATTTGTTGATTACCCTGCCGAAATATAATATATTTGTTAATTTTAATTATTTGAACACTATGTCCCTTGCAATTTAATGAAAAGGACAGTCGATTGGTAAAACGCTCGGCTCTCTTCACTGGCGACTAAATTTCTGTCCCTGATGTTGCTATGAGAGTGGATTGTTGTGCTCCGTACATAGTCGGTTGATTTTTCCTCTGATTCCATATGCCACTTCGCCATCCAAGCCACGGAAAGTGCCTTGTAGTAGTTATTATAACCAGTAGTACACTCAATGTAAAAGATCAATTTATTTGTTGATTAATTGTGGCTCTTTTGCCTTGAGGTGACGGTGCAGCTTTAAGACTCTTTGCTTGCCTGAAGAAAGAATCAGTACATATTTAGCGGCTCAGAACAGTATACTGTATGCTACGATTTCTTTTAAAGTGATAGATTTAGGCCCGTTGATATCACATTCTACTGAATGAGAATGAATTTATACGTATGATAAAGATGGTATGTTGTTAGAAAGAAGTCATAACCTACCGTAAAGACATTAGAGAAAATCTCATGGTTTGTGGCGAGATTTCACCATTATGCAACTGCGACATCGACGGGGTTTGAACCGGGGACCTACAAACACGTCCCTAACCACAAAGCAACGTTCTAATACCGTATATGCTATCTTTGTGCTGTGGTGATGGTGCATGAAAGAATCTGGACACTTGTAGACCCTTGTTCAGTATGCCGTTTACCTTCTACATTGATAATCTGGTTTATGATCCTTACCAAAAAGCTAACTTTGCATTTCCAATACTTCGTTTGCTTACATAATGAACACTTTTAATAAATATAATGATAATTAGAAATAATAAATATTTGCTAATTTATTGAAATAATTTATCTTCATGTGCACAGAATGCAAGATTGTAGGTCGGACTGAACTTTGCACATATGAAAAAAAGAACCGATAGTAAGTTGGAATTATGGGCATTTTACTAGAAGAAAATCGCTCTTGTCCTGCAACATATAAAAGGTAATATTCAGGCAAGGTTATAAAATTTGCTGGCAATAATTACAAAAAAAATAATGTAATAAACTGTTCTGTTCAGTAAAAATATACAGGAGTAGTCTATCCTCCTTAATATATGTTTACTTGATGAAGCGAATGGTATGAAATACAAGTTTCCCAAGCATTCTGCATTTGGGCATAAAACTGACATAAAAGGAAAGTACAAAGGTTGCCAGAGCTCAGAAGCTGAAAGCACAGCAAAGTTACAATCACCACTCAAGTCGATAAAAATTCAAACCAAAGTTTGAACTGAATTTTTAGGTAATCAAATTAATAAAGAAAGAATGCATGTCTGGAACCTGAGGGTGCATTATATTTTCCAACCTGTTTTTGTGAATTTTACTTTCTATCTTCCGTCTTGCTGTACCATTTTCTTAGCATCCATCCATGAAAGATGAGCTAGCTTGAACCTGGCAGCACCGACTCATACATGTAGTGAATATTTCTAAAAATATATGCAGTACTCCATGAATCAACAAATGTGCATAATGTCAGCAAATGAAAGTATTTTCTTGACACCAACGCATTATGCAAAATGAACTTTAATTGCCACCCTTTGGGAAAGAACAAGTTTTATATCACAAAAATTGCATCACAGCAAATGGCAGGGATACTTTACTGACACATGTGTCGGTTCTTTCCTACGATCATGCAGTCTAAAGTCTGCATCGTCACCACATCACAAAATTAGTAATCTTCATGAGTGTTATTTCATGCATTCATCACCACAGTACAACGCCAACATACAGCAACATTTTGCTCACCTCTTATGTGTGTGGATACTGGTCAACATACAATCTGAAAGCCATCACTTCATCCCAAAAGAAGCTTAAAATCCATAAAGCACACAGGTGTAAGCGTCTACATTATCGCGTATCTTGTCATGCACGCATGTACTCTCAATTCATTATAAATAAAAGTCTAGCTTTTTAAAAAGATATTGTGTTCAAATACTTTTAACAAGAACATGTAAATTTAATTTCAGCAGAACTATATGATTTTTTATTGCACTAATCAAGATTTACATGAATGTTAAGTTGATGGTAAAATTAAATATCATGTTTGTAGATTTTCGAAAACCCTACCTATTCTTCACTGATATATGAAGCTCCCTCTGATACCAGACAGGATACCCAAGTTTCTTTCATCCCTTACCTCAGCAAAGCAGTTAATACATTCGTTAGCACGCAAATAAAGGGATTTCAAAGAGGAAGTCAGATATTAAATATTAATATAATAAAATCTACCCAAGCAAATGACACTTTCACTTAAAAGTACAGTATTCAGCAAATTTTATCAAGTTTACCGTAGGGTGTACTGATGAAAAAGGGACTTTTAGTACAATTTCAGTAGGTACATACAAGGCAGAATCGATACAGCTGACAGGTATCAGCTTCTAACATAGGTATGTATCCTGCCACGCACGCATCCAGTCTGATATAAAATTTATAAGCAGGATAAACTTTATATTATATGGATTGTCTAGTTTATCTCCTTATAATATATAATTGATATGGATTGTACAGTTAATTGTAATTGCTATTATAAGGACAAGGAGGAATTCACTCACCTTGGATGGGCCATTATAACCCAATAGGAATGGGAACGATGTTGTTTAAACCAGGGGCGCTAGTGGAGATAGCCGTGTGTTTTACCACTCAATTGTCTATTCCATTACATTGAAACAGACATTGGGCTCAAATATGTAAAATTAATATATATGTTAAATGTCAGCACAGTTGGATTATTTTCCAATTGCCCTAACTAAGGTTTACAGGAATGCTCATCGTAAAACCTAAGTACATGAATGTAGGTCTCAAATATTCTAATGGTAAGTGTTTACGATTATATCAAGTCCAATCTGAATTTCATTGCAGATTTCAACGATAAGTTTTTTCACCCTTCACCTTTTCAAAGAAAATATATTTGTTAGCATGCAAATAAAGGGAAGTAAAGAGAAGAAAGGAAGAAACGTTGCAATAAAATTGTTTTACTGTTAAAGCATCCGAATTCATGACAAAGCAGACAAACCTACGCCAGCAAATGACACTTTCATTTGACTATAATCACAATGTATGCGACTACTTTGCAGAACTCAACAAATAATTTTTGCTATCCATTGTGCTAGTAAACATGGGAAAATGTAGGACTATTTCAATATAAACAAAACCAGGATTTATTCACAGAGTCATTTTACAGACTCTAAACCGTTATAAATGAATTTGTCGACCCCAAAAACATAGAACAAGTGCACTTGGAATGCATTCTGGGACAAATATAACTGAATGTTTTGATATTTGATAATCCGGCGCCATCTTGGATATTGACTAAGATCGGATGAATTCCGCTTGGCCCTATATCTGAAAAGGTTAAGTATGGTCTGGCCAACTATTATGCCAAGTTCAATGCTTCTTTCACTTTTGCACAATTCTTCTCTTAACAGCTGGACTATAAAGAAACTTTGCTGTTAGGGTATCTTTGACTAAAGTCAACATCAAGTAAGAACGTTACTAATTACATAAATTTAACTGACCTGCATGATTTTCTTTCCTCATTATGTTTTACATGATAACGAATGTTAAATAATAACAATACATTTTAAAGTTTTATATATATATATATATATATATATATATATATATATATATATATATATTCACTCTATAATAAATTTGATACAATAAATGCATTGCAATACGTACTGAAATAGGCTACCTCCTATCGCATTATATGGCAATATGCAATTTGTCGGAGATACTCGGCCACGCTTTAGAAATTCCAGTATTGCTGCAATAGAATAATTCTTGTAAAGTTTAAACCAATCAGCTTAACAGTTTCATCATAAAACAGTGTATAAGCTAGAAGCATCTAAAATTTCATTTTCGCTTGTAAAAACCACATCAATGTGGGTGGCGCCACCAATAACTCAATTTCAGATATGACATATATGTGACAAATATTGGTATAAAATTTGGTGATAATAGCTCTAGCCGTTTCTGAGATTTTAATTTAAGTGTGCTTTTTTGGACAGATGACTAAGTTCAACCTCCTGTAAATCGGCCAAAAATCTCCGAACTGGAAACATTCGAACAAACTGGAGAAAGATTGTCCCAGGGATCATTTCTGTGAATATTAGACAATTTGGCTTGACAGTTTCGGAGAAGAAGATTTTTAAAGCTTTTTTTAGCTTTTTCCCTATAAAATGGAATTACATAAAAATAAACTGAGTTTTTCAGATGACTGTTTATTAGCAAAAAATTTAGTGATGCTAGCTCCTGCCATTTTTGAGATATCTATGGTTAACGTACGGACGACGCACGACGAACAACGCTGCACCATCGCATTAGCTCACAGGTTTGACCTAAAAAAGTCGAGTGTTATTGGGCTTACCTTTAAATTGCATATCTGTCTAATCAGTATAGTGACAATGCCACAATGGTCTTAAAGAACCAACAGTTACATTTATAGTTTTTATTTTCCTATTTTCACATGGTACCACATAAACATCATTGAAGATGTTTAAGATGAAATCAGTGGTATGGTTAATTACTGAAACAACGTACCAGGCTACAGGTGCCAGTCAGTTTAACTGTCTGAACTTTACCTGGTATTCTGAGCCAAGGACTGATAGCTCAAGTCTGAGCATATGGACACAAAACCAGAGGTCACGAATGAGGTGCCAACAGTCTACTTCCTCACCCTTCATATAAATTGTCAGGGGCTTCTCTGCAAATCATGAATGTTTAAAACTTTTGAGGTTTAATGCATTTAAATGAAATGCATTTCAATACATAAACTGAAAAACCTAATAGTTTAAAGGGAGGACGGACGTTTCGGACACGGACGGTCCGGACTTGGACGTTTCTGACAAGCTCTATTGCAAGGGAGGACGTTTTGGACAGATCAATATTATTACCAGAAAATGATCTGTTGTTGTTAGAATTTTTAGTGTTTCAATGTACCCATATGTTTAATGATATAATATTCATTTGTCTCCAAAATATGGGGATAAATTGAGGGTTCTTTTTATGGTATTTGTAAGCAAAATGATACAGTATTAAACGAAAAGAGTGAACCATTGACAAAAGAACAATTTGTTTGATATAATTATGAAAATTACAAAAATATAATTATCATTTACTTATATTAATTAATACAAAAAAATAGAATTAATAATCATGCACTTATATAAACAAATACAAAGTATAGAATGATGCAGTCCGGACTAGTGGTGGGCCGATCATCGAGTTTTTTTCGAAAGTCAGTCAGTTTGCTGCCGCTTTCAAGTGCTCGATTACCAAAGGCAAACTATCAATTACATCATACTCTTGATTGTTATTTTTTCCAGAATGTCTTTGTGTTATAGGCAAAGATTATTCTTATATTTTTTCAACATTCCACGCTTCATATAATGAGTCTGTGTTCCCAAATAACCTCCGTATCTAAATGAGTATGACACGGTAGATGATAGAATGGAAGACAAATTAAACCTCTGTGAACTGGCAGGGAGCTGCAGAATTAGCGGAGAGTTTTCTAACGAGATATTCATTGCAAAATATGGGCGTTATGGCGTTAAAATGCTCCAAAATTCTCCAGATCTTTGCCAATTTTGCGAGGTTCTTTTAGAAATCATCTCTTCAACTGATGCCAGGTGCCGTTGCCGCTTGAGTAATTATATATTTAGCTTTCAATTACTTTTTTTTTAAATTTCATAAAAAAATTACAGGCCTGTAATTTTCCTGGCGGGGCTGTGAAACCAGTATGCATGTAGGCAGTTGTCATAATTGTTATAAATGGAAGTCTTTGCTTATGGTGAAGTTAAAATGATACTCGGGAGTATTCACGGGGGCCAGCAAGTAGATGTCCTGGACTGTGGTTTAATTCTTGATTATTATAATTTATTAAAATGAAACTTTGAATAGCATATCTTAGTAATAATAGGAAAATATAAACAAAGGACCCATGGGTCACATCGCTCAGCTGAATTTAGGAAAATATTGGTAACTGCAAAGTATTTTTATTTCTTTTGGTTTTTCATGTATATTATCATTAGAAAAGCTATGAGAAAATGGCCCTGCTAAAACGAAACTCTGTAAATTATAGAATAATGGACATAAGCTAAAATATTTAGTGATGCACCAAGGGAACAAATAGGCCTACGGTAAGTCTTATATAAAAGTAACATTTCATAAACAAATAATGTGTGAAGGTACTTAGGCATGATTATTAAGTTTTCAAAAGTTAAATATATGGCCATATGAGTTAAAAATTTATCCCACAAAGTTTGACCAATATTCCTAATTTTAATACTAAGTTAACAGTGTTATTCACACCTAGGCCCCGCCAACTTTAAGAGATATGAATGTAATGCTACAAAGTATTCATATCTTCTTAAATCTTGTCAGTTAGCACTTACATTAGATTCTAATATTTTATCACATTTGAATATTAGGATTAAATTCCTGAATTTTTTTTTCTTTAAAAAATCAAAATTGTCCAAGTCTCATCAAAAAGAATTTATTTAAAATTAAAATTATAAGATTCATCTTGTTTACTAGTCCTGTGTATTGAAGGGGTGGATGGGAGGAGGGGTAACTGCTCGTTGCTGAAAAAAATGTTAATTTAAGATGCATCTAGTTCATACTACAGGTCTGTCAACAGAATGGGGGGGGGGGGGGGTAGAGAAAAAGGCTGCCTGTGGTATGGTATTGACTGCAGACAGCCTGATCAAGCTCAACTCAGTGGAGAGAGGGCTTGCCCTAGTGATGGGATTGCATAACATTATGCCAACAGCCTGGGGAACATAAAGAGCTGCACTGAATGACCTACAGTGACCAAAGTGGACAGCTTGACATGTGAGGGAATACAAGAGCCTCAAAAAAAATTCAATAACTAGCCTAATTTTGCAGCTTTTATTTTCAAATTTCAGATTTTAACAGATTAAATCCTTATGTGCACATGCTGTGAAAATTAAATCCACAGTACTTACAGGAAAAAAAAACGTGCCGTGGTCAAAGTTGGGCAAAATTTAAGGTACCAATTTTTTATTTTTGCTAATATTTTACAAAATTTATAAGATTTTGATCTAATTTTGGGTATACAAATTAATTTTGATTAATTAGTGTTATATTACTGGTAAAAAGTCCTTAGCTTTAACATGTTTTGTGTTAAGTGATCAAATATCTTTCATGATTTTTTTACAAAATGCATTATGTTTGAGCCCATAACTTTTTTCAATTATATAATACAGACCTTATTTCTAGCATGTACATAGGAACTATATGGAGGAATATTTATGGTAAATATAAGGAAAAAACAGATGAGCGGTTTTGATATTAGGCAGTCCTGAAGTTGAAAATAGGTTTGTAATAAAAAATTGAGATTTTTCCTTAATTTCTCAAAGGAACAAAGTCGCAAATACACAGTTTTCAGCTTGGTAGGAGATCTTGGGGAAATCTAACTTTATGCCAACAGCCTGGGGAGCATAAAAAGCTGCACTGAATGATCTACAGTGACCAAAATGAACTTCTTGACAATGTAAGGGAATACAACAAGCCCCCCCCCCCCCCCTTTTAAGAATAGGCCCCTATTTTTAGCAGCATATACTGACACTTGGCAAGCAATTATTGTTTCTTCAATCTATCAATTCACAATATTTTTGAAGATGTTGGTCCTGTGACCCCAAAATCAATTGGGGTCTTGCTTTTTCAATGAGACATATATAAATCAAGTTTGAAATCTATACATCAATAAAAGCAGGAATTATCATCCATTTTTGACAGATGGCTCCGATGGCTTTGACCTTTGACCTTGTGACCCCTAAATTGATATTGATCATCCACTTTTATATATAAATCAATAGAGGTCTAGATTTATTGATGGGCCATATGTCAGGTTTGAAATCCATATATTAATCCAAGCTTGAATTATCATCTCGGGAATTAATTTTTGGACAGATGGTTCCTGTGACCTTCACCTTTGACCTTGTGACCTTACAATTGACAGGCGTCTTCCTCTATTGGCAGGGGAACTGTATGTGCAAGATGTAATGTCTGAGATGAAATGTTTGGCTGAAAGTGCATCCACAATCTTTTTAAAGATGTGTCCTGTGACCTTGACCTTTGACCTCATGACCCCAACATTAATTCGGGTCTTGCCTTTCCAATGGGTCATATATAAGTCAAGTTCGAAATCCATACATCCATAAAAGCAGGAATTATCATCCAGAAACTAATTTTTGGACAGATGGCTCATGACCTTCACCTTTGACCTTGTGACCTCAAAACTGAAAGGGGTCTTTCTCTCTTGGCAGGTGAACTATATGTGCAAGATGAAAGATCTGAGATGAATGGTTTGGCTGAAAATGCATCCACAATCTTTTTAAAGATGTGTCCTGTGACCTTGACCTTTGACCTCATGACCCCAAAATCAATTGGAGTCTTGCTTTTTCGATGGACCATATATGTCAAGTTTGAAATCAATACATCAATGAAAGCAGGAATTATCATCCCGAAACTAATTTTTGACAAATAGGTCCTGTGGCCTTGACCTTTTACCTTGTGACCCCAAAATTGATATGGATCATCCACTATTGGCAAGTGAGCTATATATTCAAGATGGAAGACCTGGGATGAAAGTTTGGCTTAAAATGCATCCACAGTATCTTTTAAGATGCAAGTCCAGTGACCTTGACCTTTGACCTCATGACCCTAGAACCTATAGGGTCCTTACGTTAGTAGTGGGCCATACATAAGTCACGTTTGAAATCCACATGGCTATCAACACTGGAGATATCATAAGAGGTGTGTGATTTTCACCAAATATGGACACATTAAAGGTCAAGGCCACTCTCATGGTAAAGGTCATGACCCAAATGTAAATAGACCTCATCCCATAACCCATCTCTCTACATGTGCATAATATGAAAGAAATCTGTCTATTTGTTTTTGACTTATAATGCTTACAGTACTGTCAAGTGGCAATTATGGGGGTATTAAAAAGCGTAAAAACAAGAAAATGAAAATAGGTGGCGCCACCAGTTTCCGGTATATCACAAGGCTATCCAAGATCTTTGGTCACCTTGATTTTCGGACCAGTCCATGCAAGCTTACTTGAGATATTTAAGAATTTGTGTTATTTTCAGCAAAAATGGACCTATTCAAGGTCAAGGTCACTCTTCTAGCATAGGTCATGACCCATTTTAAATAGGCTTCGTCCCCTTACCTATATCTGTGGAAGTCGTTAGGATAACAGATGCTTTTGGTATATTAGGGTTTTTATAGGGTATATTATTGAGTCAAAACAAGAGAACGTAGACAAGAGAGCACAGAAAATACTTTATTACATACGCATACAATTATTTAAAATTATTTAAATATAAGGCTCCTGATTATAATTAATAAAACCATACAATCGTTTTATAGCAAAATACACAAAACGATCTGTTCATTTATACAGAATTTTAACATATATTTTAATAATTTTCAAAACAAAAGAATCTCCTATAAATAGAAATATCACTGTATGAATTATATATATCACAGAAATGCGTACCCTCCAATAGTTACCCTTACAGTTAATCACCGGAATGATAAAATAAACCAACTACAAATTTAAAAGTAACATATATACATATTTACATAATGACTTTATACTTCCACATTTAGGCCTATACAATAAACAACACTAATTTACATCGAGTTCTTTAAATACCAAGGGTAAGCCAAAATCATATGCTATAGTAGAGGTAAGTGGCCAAAAGTTACCATAAAAGTTAATTTCTAGCTAGAACCAGAACGTATTTTATGTACGAAATAAACCAAATAACACACTTACAGATATACATATATTTTACACTATATACAACAAATCATCTTAGCTGATTACATGGTATTCCTGTTGTAAGGAATAGGCAAAATGAATTGATCGAACTCTGGTAAAGTACCCAGGGGATTTTATACCTTGGCTACTTCCTTAACTAACTCTCCCACAGAAAGATCTCCCTCCACCTAGCTATCCCACAGGGTAAACAGACTTCCTTGCATGGCCGGGGTTCTGACGTTGCTGTCTCTTCCGTTACATGTCCGACATCAGCTCGTGTTGTATCGTCACTCCTTTGGCCTCTGATTGGAGAAGAAGAACCAGCACTAACTTGTTTAGTTTACCGTTGGATGACATCATTCTTCTATTCATGCGATTGTGCCATTCTGGAATGATAATGATAAAAAGTGTAACTAGTGGCCCATGGGCCATAACGCTCAAATGAATTCTAAGAATGTTGAACAATGAGCAAAATGACTGTCAGTGTGCAAAATTATCATGAATTTTGAAAATTGTCCTTAGAAATGGGTTACAGTGGGCTTTAGGATAGATGACCACTTAATTTTAAAGTCTCATAAATAGAAAAAAATGCGTAAAAATTTTGAAAAAATACAGGTAGTACCATTTTGCATTTACTGATGAAAGACTCCATGATCAATATATATCCTAAGAACATGGCTATTTAGGCATTAGTTATTCAGATACTGGAGCTTTTGTATCAAGTTTTAATTATTCTTGGGGGTACTTCCAAGCCCTATAGCTTGGAGAATATGAGTAACATCAGATTTCCAAGGAGATTTCTTTTTAGACTCCCTGGATGTCAAGTAGGAAGATTCCAGGTCCAGTGGTTAGGATTTGTGCCCTGTTAGCAGATAACAGCTTCTATGAGGGTATTTAACATAAGAGAAAAAAAATTGTAAAATTTGGATTACAGGCCTAATGCGAACCTGTGCATTGGGAAATACACCATGTATAATGCTTCAATGCTGGACCATTACTTCTCATGTATATGAACAATGCAAGTACTAAACATTTTGAATAAGAAACAATTACACAAACATCACTGCTGAAATTCTGGCATGGGTGCACACAACACAAAAATGACTGTAGCTGGCACCACCAGTCTTGTATACAACAAAGCTATCAGAGATATAAACATACGCCCAATTTTAGACTGATATATCGAACCCCTCCTGTAAATAAGCAGGGACACACACTGTGCAAAAATTATTGTAGGTGGCACCACCAGTCTTGTATATGACACAGCTATTCGATATGTATATATATATATTCCCAATTTCAGGCTGATATATCATATTCCTCTATAGGAATAAGCAGGCACATACACTGTGCAGAAGTCATTGTAGGTGGGGACACCTGTCTTGTGAACGAGAAAACCATCAAAGAAACACTAGACAATTCAAAATATCAAGCCAAAACATCAAACTTACCTTGAGTCTGATGCATGGGGCTGACCAGGCTTAAATGAGAAAGGCAGTTGCCCCGAGTGAACTGTGACAAATTTGCTGGCTCAGGCTACTTCACTGAGTGAACTCATGACCTACACTGGCTAGACTGAGTGAACTTTTGACCTGTACCTGGCTGCACTGAGTGAACTCTTGACCTGTTGCATAATCTGACACAGTTGGCACTCTGCCAAAGCTATAAATAGATCCAGGCTGAACTTTGGTGCTAAATCTAATGCAGTATGCAGTATGCCAAGGCTATAAATAGAATGCAGCTACTGCACTGAGTGAATTCCTGACCCATACCTGGCTGCACTGAGTGAACTCTTGACCTGTTACCTAATCTGATACAGTTGGCAGTCTGCCATAGCTATAAATAGATCCATAATGACCTCTAGCCTGTTGCAAAATCTGAAATAGTAGCCACACCATTGCAAAAGCTCATGCAGGGGCCCTGCCCTGAGGGGCATGATCACATGGTACCCAAGAGGTGATCACATGTCACCCATGAGGTGATCACATGCCTTGTGCATGGCTGCACTGATTGAACTCTTGACCTATATCTGGCTGCACTGAATGAACTATTGATCTGTTGCCAAATATGAAACAGATGGCACTTTCTCAACCTATTTAAAGATACAGACACAATCTTGGCCCGTTGGTAAATCGGTTTACATACTGAAAGACTTTGGCTAAAATGCTTTTTTTTCAAGCTGACAAATTCATTAATTTGTTATCAAAATATCTAGAATCTAAAAAATGCAGTCCTTTCATTGTTAAAGGTCCAATAATTCTGCCAAAATCATTCAAGCAAACTTGAACAAAGCCCACCCAAGAATAATTTTTGTGCAATGTTGCAGAAGTTATAATTGAAACAATAATTTTGTAGAAGAACAGTTTTGCAGTCCTCAGTTTGAAATAGACATAATAATGGCCATAAGACCAACTTAAGCTTTTCTGATATGACTGAAAGAACCATGTCCTAGGATAATTCTTTTGAAATATTGAACGATTCAACTTGAAAGTTTCATCATGAACATTTTAAGCTGAAAGAGGCTAAAATGTTGAGGTTTTGCCCATAAAAAACAGGTCAATGTAGGTGGCACCACAAAATCTGCAACTTCAAATATGAGTCATGTTGCCAACATTTGCACA
Organism: Sipunculus nudus; assembly: GCA_026874595.1. Classification (NCBI taxonomy): domain Eukaryota; kingdom Metazoa; phylum Annelida; class Sipuncula; order Golfingiida; family Sipunculidae; genus Sipunculus; species Sipunculus nudus. Next base: position 15,702,809 of record CM049318.1, on the reverse strand, counting down.
ATACTTGGTAATGCTAGCTTCTGTCATTTCTGAGATTACTATGTCAGTATGCTTACTTGGTCAAATAACTGTTCAAATTCATATTACTCCACTAAAATTCATCAAATGTGAACCATTTGAACAAACTTGAGAGGGCTTGCCTCTGGGATCATTTCTGTAAAATATTGAACAATTTGGCTGGACCGCTTACAAGGAGAAGACTTTTAAAAGTTTTTCAGCTTTTTCCCTATAAAAAGTGAATGCAAATAGCAAAAAATATACTGAATCCCACAACATTTGATATGTGACGGATTATTGCATAAAATCTGGGGATGGTAGCTCGTGCTATTCCCGAGAAATTATGGGTTAATGTATAGATGACCAATGACCCCCGTACAAAAAAAGGTCAATGCAGGTGGCACCACCAATACCTGAATTTCATATATGACTCATGTGACCAACACTGGCATGAAATTTGGTGATGATAGCTCTGGCCGTTACTGAGATTGTCATTTTAGTATGCTTTCTTGGACAGATGACTATAAGTTCAACTTCCTGTAACTTGGCCAAAACTCACTGAACTTGAACCATTCCAACAAACTTGAGAGAGATGGTATAAAAGATTATTTCTGTGAAATATTGAACAATTTGGCTTGACCGTTTCGTTGGAGACTATTTTAAAGGTTTTATAGCTTTTTCTCTATAAAATCTAAGAAAATGCAGAATTTTTCAGATGGCTAATTTTTTGCATTAAATTTCATGATGCTAGCTCCAGTTATTTTCGAAATAGTATGGGTTAACGTACAGACGACAGACGCTGCTACACCATCGCATTAGCTTACAGGTTCGCTAAAAATTACTACAGATGCATATTGAATGCAAAATTATAATACAGATACATCTCACTGATGGCAAAATCTTGAATTAAGTTGAGTATGGATACAGCCATATACCCAGAGAGAGCTGTATACCTGTGATTGTAAACATTGCCAGGCATGAGGAATATCGACAATCATAAATCTACATTTTTAGAAGCTTTTAAAAAACATTCTTGTCAATTTTAATCATAGATAACATGAAATCTAAATGTCTAGAGGCATGATGCAACGGATGCTGATAAACTGGTGCCAGGCTAGATGTATCTGTTTCACACAGCTAACATATATGGTAAAATGACTCAATTCAATCTTTATAATTCAGCTAAAATTCATTCTTTGGAACCATTAAGACAATTATTATAAGAACTATTCAGGGGATTATTCTTGTAAAATATTAAACAAATCGGCCTCAGTGGCATCAGTCAAAAAACGTTTTACAGGTTAATAACTCATACGGGAAAATACAGCTAAATGGCAAAGTTAAGCTTCCCATAACAAAAATCACTGAACCAAAACCATTTGAACAAACTTCAGAAAGCACTACCATAGGATCATTTCTGTGCCATATTAAACGATTTGGCCATATGATTTCAGAGAAAAAGTTAATAAAGGCTGATGCAGGTGGCGCCACCTATACCTCAATTTCAGACATGACTCATGTTAACAACATTGGCATAAAATTTGGTGATGATAGCTCCAGCCGTTTCTGAGATTGTAATTTTAGTATGCTTTTTGGACAGATGACTAAGTTCAACTTTCTATAACTCAACCAAAAATCACCAAACTTAAACCATTCAAACAAACTTGAGAGAGATTGTTCAAGGAATCATTTCTGTGAAATATTGGACAATTTGGCTGAACAGTTTCGGAGAAGAAGATTTTTAAAGCTTCTTTTGCTTTTTCTCTATAAAATCTAAGAAAATGCAGTTAGCCAAAAAATAAGCAAAATCCGATAGAGTTTTTTAGGTGACTCATTTTTTGCGTAAAATTTCGTGATGCTAACTCTTGCCATTTTCAAGATAGTATTGGTTAACGTACAGACGACGGACGACAGAAGCCGGACGACTGCACACCATCACATAAACTCACAGGTTTCGCTAAATAATATAAGTAGTGCCAGTTTGCAGGAACTGATGGAACAACTCTGATCAAAAAGAATGCACAGAATCATGAAGATCAATGCATAAGTTGTTCAGATACTGGAGCTTTTGTATTAAATTTTTAAACAGAGACTTTTCATGGAATACCTTCTATATCAAGACAGAAGATTCCAGGTCCAGCGGTTAAGATTTGTGCCCTGTTAACAGATGAGTTTCTTTTGAGATCAGAAATAGAGAAAAAAATTGTAAAATTAGAAAAAAAATACAGATGGCACCACAAGTTTGTAGGAACTGATGACACACTCCATGATCAATATTCATGCAAAGAATCATGGTGATCAATGCAGTAGTTATTCAGATACTTGGTCTTTTGTATCAATTTTTTTTATTATTCTAGGGGGGGGGGTACTTACAAGACCCATAGCTCAGAGAATATGTGTAATAGGGACCTAATTTCAGATTTCCAAGGAGATTTTGCAGTTACGATTTGTACCCTCTTAACGGATGGCCAGACAGCCGGGCGGCCGGACAGACGACGGACAAAGAGTGATCGCTATAGCTCAGATGACTTTTAGTCAGTTGAGCTAAAAACCAAATGCAGATGTATTCTGTCTAGCAACAAACCATGTATACTGTTTTGAACCTTAAAGATGCAAAAGCAGGGCTTGTATTTAAAAATTCAAGTTTATTTGTTCTTACAATTTACATGTGGAATCAATTTGCCAAATTTATATTATATATCCTTGCCGTTATTTTTACCATGAGAGTCCATGTTAAGATTGCCGACAGATGGCCCTGGGTGAAAACATTGTTCATTGCCTAAGTATAGTATTCAGAAAAAATTGTCAGATTAATGACCGGACTATTTTAATATTGTACTATATTAACGACTGCTGGAACATCCCTGCAGAACACTATAAATATATTTTATTGGTTAAAATATCAATTTATGACGTTTCAGTAATGCATGCATATTATTAATCAGCATCATGTTTCAAAAGAAATTCACCAACCTTGAAGGTCGTTGTTAGTGAGAACACAGACTAAGCTTGCGGCGGCCAAACCGTTGACTCCACCAATCACTTCTGAACATAATCCATCAACTGTACCAGCAGCGGGTTGATGGACTGTTCCCTCATGTGATGTGCTTATGGACCTCGCTTGACTTATTGTATGCTGCCTTCATTCCGAGCTTCTGGGCTTTGCGGAAGACAGCTTGGCTCCAGTGGAATGAGCAGCCATGCATAGACACTTCTGGATAAACACGACGTAGGGCGGACCATGCAAGTGGCTGAAAAAATATAGAGATGTGTTATTAATTCTCTAAAATAGCAAGTATTGAACTTCATGTTTCAGTTTCGCTATTGTAAAAGGATTCTGCTATACCTGCTACTGGTTCCTGGTTACTGAGTATATTAAGGACGGTGGATTCGTTTTAATATGAAGTCCTGAAAGGGTATCAATCTACTAATATCCCATGGTGCTGTAGCATTAAATAACTCAAAGAATATCATATGTGTTTACTGTTTACCCAGTCAAGCACAATTATAAACATGTGCAATATTGTACATAATTAACTTAACATTAACTATAAAGTTATGAATATTATGTGTTTATTGCAGTTTTAAATAATTTTCCTGGTTTTTTAGTGAACGTGTGAGCTTATGCGATGGTGCAGCATCGTCCGTCGTGTGTAGTGCGTCGTCTGTACGTTAACCATAGCTATCTCAACAAGGGACCCATGGGTCACGGCGCTCAGCTGATCATGATTGGACTATAAATGTGTCACCATTGTTATACTATATTGAGTAGAAAAAGCTTATGAATATCATGGTCATGTTGGGATTTTATAAAGGAATATAATGTAATATGTGAGTAAATGTTATATGAAATAATCTGACTGATGGATTAATATGGAATAAAATATAGTGGTTTATTTTTTATTTATTAGGGAGGGGTCGAAAAAACCAATTTGTTTGAGCAAATATGAATGCAATGACAGTGTACTAAGCACTGGTATAATGATGATAAGGCTATTTGTTGAAGGATCTATAGTGTATGGAAAACTGCAAGCTTTCAATTTGACAGATACAAGGTAATGATAAACTATGCTGATGAGGGGATTTATGAATTTGTGACTGTATGACATGATATCTTGACAAGATCGGTCTTGACAAGGTACATTATTTTGATGACCCTCACGTCTACATATTACACAATATTGACATAATTTCTGGCGTGTACATAGGTACCTATGGACAAATGGTCAACATTACTGAACCACCTAGAAGGTTAAAATATTAAAAATATGATGAAATGTAGATAAAGTTTGAGAGGAAGAGGTGATTTGGGCCATGATTGGTTTATATGATTGAAGAAAATGTTGCAAATAATATTTGAGATCTGACCATGCCTTTCCATTGGTTACATTTTTGATAAGCTGTTGACAGTTCAACAGTTTACACATTAGTCTGATGAGATCCAATTTATTTGGTAAACTTTTTTATCAATTTTATGATATGTATACAGTTGCCATAGCATCCCCACTCCATAGGTGCAATGACTTGATGGGGGGGGGGGGGGGGTGTTGTGTTATGATTAGAGTTACAACGCCTCTATCTCTCTGTAGATATTTTCTTTAATTATTAAATTTTATGCTATAGCCATAGAACTATTGTTCACAGTGCCAAGGAGCAAAGCATCAGTGGGATGAAGAAGGGGATGGTGAGAGTTACAACACCCTTGCATGTACACACAGGAATTATACTGACCTGATGTAAACAATGAAGACTTGGTACCTGGAAACTTGAATAAAATCTACAGTTTTTGATCAATTAGTTTCAAATTTCAGATTTTAACAGATAAAATGCTAATGTGTACATGCTGTGAAAATTGAATCCACAGCACTAACAGGAAAAATTTAAATATTTTTATTTTTTTAAATGGTATCAGGAAAAAAGAAAAGTATTCTCAACTATGAAACTAATACATGTGTTAAAATTAATTCAAGGATCAAAACACCCAATATATTATACCAGGAGCAAACTGGAGTTGGGAATGTTAAATTTTATGAACTGAAATAAAGGATCAGCAATATAAATTTTGATTATTTAGCCAGTATCATGTAACAACTGATACAACCATGAGTTACAAGTCAAACAAATTAAAATCTTTAATGAGCACTCTGATGAACATCCACACTTTCATAGCAATACATCACTTTGTGGACACAAATAAATGTGCACTTTAATCAATGTAACTCTGGTGACAATACAAAATCTAAAATGTAGCATAGCCAAAAATAAAATAAAATACAGAAAATTATAACAGTCATCTAGTTTATGCACCAGCTTGGGGTGGGAGTGCAGGGCAGAGGGGAAGCCTGCTAGTAGTGGCCAAGCTAAGCCAAGGCAAGCTGCCTAGGGTGGGTTACATAATGCAAGTGAATACTGTATTACTAGGTGGGCCAGATGTAAACAACACTTGACATGGTGTATGAAAACTTGAAAAAAGCTACTCTTCTCAAACAATTCCTTTGAAATTTCAGATTTTTAAAGATTAAATCCTTATGTATATATGCTGTGAAAATTAAATCAACAGTGCTCAAAGGGAAAAAACGTGCCATTGCCAAAGTCAGACAAAATTTAAGGTACTGATTTTTTATTTATGCTAATAACTTGAAAAATTTGCAAAATTCAGATCTAATTTTGGGTAAACAATTGAATCTTGATTAAATAAAGTTATATTCCTGAAAAAAAGTCTCCAGCTTCAGCAATTCTCATGTTAAGTGAGCAAATATATTTCCTGATTTTTAAGAAACTGCATTATATTTGGGCCCATAACATCAAAATAATACCCAATACTAACCTAATTTTACGTATGTGCACAGAAAATGTATGGAAAAATATGAATAATAAATATGATCAAAAATAGATCAGTGGTTTTGATATTAGGCAGCTTTGAAGTGTAACAATGGCTTTTTTATGGAAAACGGAGGTTTTTCCTTAATATCTCAAAGGAACGAAGTCCTAATGACCCAATTTTTGGTAGAGTAGGAGATTTTGGGGACGTCTATTGGTATGCAGAATTTTGGATAAGTAGGTCCAACGGTTTTAAAACGTGCCCTGTTAACGGACGGACGGCCGGACGGCCTGACGGACGGACGACGGACAAAGGACCACGACTATAGCTCAGATGACTTATAGTCAGCTGAGCTAAAAATAGCGGGAGCTAGCAACACCAAATTTTTTGCAAATAATAAGTCATCTTAAAAACTATCGGATTTTTTTTTCTAACTGCATTTTCTTAGATTTTATAGGGAAAAAGCTAAAAAAGCTTTAAAAATCTGCGTCTCCGAAACTGTCCAGCCAATTTGTCCAATATTTCACAGAAATGATCACTGGAATGATCTCTCTCAATTTTGTTCAAATGGTTTTAAGTTCTGTGATTTTTGGCAGAGTTAGAGCTAGTTGAACTTAGTCATCTGTCCAAAAAAGCATACTAAAATTACAATCTTAGAAACGGCTGGAGCTATCATCACCAAATTTTATGCCAATGTTGGTCACATGGGTCATATCTGAAATTCAGGTATTGGTGGTGCCACCTACATCGGCCTTTTTTGTACGGGGGTCATCAGTGCCCATATCACACTTACAACTACAAAAAACTTCTCCTCTGAAACCATGTGGCCAAATTGTTTAATATCGCACAGAAATGATCCTAGCGTAATGCTTTCTAAAGTTTGTTCAAACGGTCTCAGTTCAGTGACTTTTGGCTGAGTTACGGGAAGCTGAATTTAGTCATTTGCCATAACAGCCCATTTTAGCTCAGTGGCTACAAAGATCTTCTTCTCGAAAACCACTGGGCCAAATTCTTAAATCTCGCACATTAATTATCCTTAGATGTTGATAATTCAAGTTTAATCAAATGGTTTTGGTTCAGTGATTTTTGCCTGTGTTATGGGAAGCTAAACTTAGCCATTTTGCTTTATTTTCCCATATGAGTTATAAACCTGCGAAAAGTTTTTTGACGGACGCCACTGAGGCCAATTTGTTTAATGTTTTACAAGAATAATCCCCTGAATAATTCTTACAATAATTGTCTTTTATGGTTCCAAAGAATGAATTTTGGCTGAATTATAAAGATTGAATTGAGTCATATTGCCATATATGTTAGCTGTGTCAAGCAGATACATCTAGCCTGGAACCAGTTTATCAGCATCTGTTACATCATGCCTCTAGACATTTAAATTTCAGGTTATCTATGGTTAATATTGACAAGAATGAAGAATTATTTTTAAAAACTATAAAAAAATGTAGATTTATGATTTTAGATATTCCTCATGCCTGGCAATGTTTACAATTACAGGTATACGTTAACACATACTATTTCGAAAGCGACTGGAGCTAGCATCATAAAATTTAATGCAAAAATTAGCAATCTGAAAAAATCTGCATTTTTAGAGATTTTATAGAGAAAAAGCTGAAAAAAACCTTTAAAAATCTTCTCCTCCAAAACGGTCAAGCCAATTTGTTCATTACTTCACAGAAATGATTTTTTATACCATCTCTCTCAAGTTTGTTCAAATGGTTCAAGTTCGGTGAATTTTGGCCGAATTACAGGAAGTTGAACTTAGTCATCTGTCCAAAAAAGCATACTAAAATGACAATCTCAGAAACGGCCAGCGCTATCATCACCAAATTTTATGCCAGTGTTGGTCACATGAGTCATATATGAAATTCAGGTATTGGTGGTGCCACCTGCATTGACCATTTTTTGTACGGGGGTCATTGGTCATCTGTATATGCTATTCCCATAAGAATAGCAGGAGCTACCATCCCCAGATTTTATGCAATAATCTGTCACATATCAAATTTTGTGGGATTCAGCTTATTTTTTGCTATCTGCTTTTACTTAGATTTTATAGGGGGAAAAGCTGAAAAACCTTTAAAAGTCTTCTTGTAAACGGTCCAGCCAAATTGTTCAATATTTTACAGAAAAGATCCCAGAGGCAATGGTTTGCATTTGATTAATTTTAGTGGAGTTAAACAAATTTGAACAGTCATTTGGCCAAGTAGGCATACTGACATAGTTATCTCAGAAATGACAGAAGCTAGCATTACCAAGTATTGTGCAAATGTTTCTCACCTGACCCATATTTTAAGTTGCAGATTTTGTGGTGCCACCTTCATTGACCTTCATTTTTATGGGCAAAAAACTCATAATTTTAGCCTCTCTCAGCTTTTTACACTTCCAACTGTTCACCGAGTCATAAGGCAAGTCAGTAGTATATTTGGGAAATGAGGGTTTATTCAATACACACCCGTAGCGCTCAGGCTACCCATCATCGATCATACAATATCTAACCCATCTAACGTTTTTGATTAGAAAACCCCCAATTCATGAGCAGCAGCTGTAGTGCTCTGATTAACTACAAAAAGAATACTAAGGCATTCTACGTCCCTTAAGTTCTGGGGACAAGTTGCAATACATTGTGTATGTAATATTATGCTACTTGATGCTGTATATGACGCAAAGGCATGCAGTACATTGCTTGACAAGTATTAAACCGGTCATATCATTATAGCGCGATGCATGACGCAAGAAAACGATCTTCACCAGAAAGGGAGGGAGGCGTATGTAATTAAGTATTATTCTCTCCAGAGTAATTCACGTGTGTATACATATAAATACTGAAGTGGCATTTACCTATGATAATAGCATACAAAAACAAGAGTATGAGTGTCCATAAGAGCAGTGTTATAGAAATCGATACCTGCTAGGATTCAACTGCGGAGGCGTTTTACCAGCAGGACATCTCATTATTACATGTATATCTGCATGTGAAACATCTGTAGATAATTACATATAACAGCCTCAGGCAGAGTACAAAATATTCGTATGTTCTAGACAGCTATATTGAAGCGATTTAACATTATCCTTCAGACCTCTCAATAATTAATAATCATAATTACGAGCACAGTTGGGCCTCAAACTGATTATAAATGTCAATAAAACCAAAGCAGGCACACACCCAGAGAGTCAGCGCGGTGAACACCAAGGTAAATATCGTATGGACAGATAAAAGATCACAGCAGGGGGGTAGGGCGGGAGGGGAAGCTGCTGTTTCGCTAGGCCGCGTGCTGCTGACTGACTGCACAAGGCGGGCCCTAGCGCCCGGTTCAAATTTGGCGGGCTTATGCATATTTATTAAGTAAGCAAGGGGGAGTGTCGCGGCCTATCACCGTTGAGCGTAAAAACACATTCACGGAATGAATGTTTACTTTACACCTCCAACTGTTCACTGAGTCATAAAGCAAGTCAGTAGTATATTTGGGAAATGAGGGTTTAATCAATACACACCCGTAGCGCTCTGGCTACCCATCATCGATCAGACAATATCAAACACATATAACGTTTTTTATTAGAAAACCCCCCAATCCCTGATATAGTTAAATTCTTAGAAATTTAATGAATTATAATGTAGCACATTATTTATGATGGGAGTTTGTCTCCCATCAGTTTATAGTATTTGATATGTGTTTGGAGAGGTAGGTTAAGATAACGTTGGTATGCTGAACTCCGCCAGTCTCCCAGCATTTGAATAACATCCGAGGAGAGCCGGCACTCCAGGGCCCACGATGGGCGCCCCCTCTCCGAAAGCTGTGGCCAGAATAACGGGAGGAGTCGTATCCGAGCAATCCGAGGGTTGAAGATAATTTATTGTAGAAATGAGCCCGCGTCATAGTAAAGACAGGAGCGAGCTGACTGGTCAAAGGGGACACTCTGAAGGAGTTAAGCACAGCTGTAACCTGGCAGAGAGGGTGGTTATGGATCTTAGAGAGCGGAACATACAGTTTGCGTTGTTGGAATTGAATCGTTTTTGAATGCCTCACGCGGATTATCAGCCCAAAATTTGTAACCAGAAAATCATCTCTTGTTAAGTGTTTGGTATGATCAAAGTCATTTAGATTTTTTAAGAGAAGGTTACCCTTACGGAAGAGACCGAAGAACGCCACAAGGCATATTGCCCAAGAGGAGACATCAGAAGGTTTAGACCAATTCAGCTCAATTTTGATAGACAGCAATATGTCAGGGGTAATTGGCAATTTTTGGGTTACCTTGTCCCCTTTTATCCTTTTGATACCAAGCAATACAGAGCGTAAAAACCAGTTATCCTTAAGCGGGTTCTCTAGGCCTGCCTCCAAGTGTAATAATCGAATGATATTCAGGTACTACTTAATTGTGCTGCGCCTACAGGTGCGAGCTAGATACGCCGCATATCTGCATAGGTTGTGATTTGTTATAGGTGCTTGGGGAATCCCAAGAGATAAACAGAATTTAATGTAGGCTCGCCGTTGGGAGCTGTAGGTGGTCTTAATGGAGGCAGCAAAGGTGGCCGAGCAGTACACAGCTACTTCCTTGTCCAGGTCTGTAACCAAGCGGGCAGCCGCTGCACCTGTGGATAGAGCGATACGAGAGCTGCCTTTGACATGTGTTTATGCCAGTGACACAAAAGATTAATGACTGCAATCTGAGGAGGGGTAAATGGGTATAGCAGAGATGCTAGTCGCATGATCTGGCCAGGCTGATGAAGCCTGGAGATAGCATCTGGCAAGTCATGTAAACGACCAGGGACATGAATGGGCTTTATTTGATATTCAAATTTAGCTGACAGCCAGAAGAGCTGCCTTAGATAATGCATTACCAGCGTATTTCTTGTGGAGCCTTTTGTTAAGCATGCCTAGGGCACACATGCTGTCCGTGTGCACAACCACTGTGTGGCCCTTCAACCGATGTCCCCACGTCCTGGCTGCAGCTATCAATGAGAGCACTTCTTTATAATTAATATGCAGGCCAGCGACTTTAGGCCAATCGGCTTCCCATAATAAATATTGCCAGTCGTTATTAAAATATATTCCTGACGCTTTCTTGGATGCATCCAGATAGACATGTACATACGATGGGTTCGGCTAGAAATATCGCTTCCCATTAAAACGCTCAAGATAAGCTAGCCACCAGCGAATATCTTTAAATAATTCTCTGCTGATTTGGTCTCCTTAACAGGGCCATTTCATTTAGTATGCGGCGCAAAAATACTTTTCCACCAGACACCACCAAGGACGCCCAGGATAGCTTGCCTGCGAGGCTTTGCAGCTGGCGTAGCGAAGCGCGTTTGCGCGAACTGAATGTGCGCAGCATTTGTTTAAAATCATTCAGCTTGTTTTGTGGGAGTGCTACCCGGTTAATGGAGCTGTCAATTTCAACCCCGAGAAATACTAGCTTAGTAGATGGTCCGCAGACCTTTCCCCAGCTGATCCCAAAACCCAGGTCCCTAAGTAATTCAATTAGTTTGTTTTGAGCCAATATACACTCCGCCTGAGATGGTGCTACTATAAGGAAATCATCCAGGTAGACCACTATTGAGTTAAAACCCATGTTAACCATCATCCTTTTTACCGATTGTGTTAACCTATGAAAAATTCCTGGGGCCTTCCGGCTTCCGAAAGGTAAACGTGTGTCATATAAATAGGTATGGGTGTTGCTGTTGTGAAATTTCCATTTAATCCCCATGGCTTGGTAATTACTTGGATGGATAGGAACAGAGCAATAAGCGTTTTTTAAGTCAACTTTAGCCATGAAGTAACCATTTATAACCAAACGTAAGGCGTCTTCTACCGTTTCAAATGAGAAAGGCTCTATCACGGAACAATAGCCGTTTACTGACAGGCCATGAGGAAGACTACAGTCATGAATTATTCCAACATCATCGCTGTCCGGCTTTGGCACAGCGGCTAGAGGGCTAATGATAATAGGTTTAGATTTTGGATCACACACACAGTAGTGGCCCTCAGCTATCCCTTTAAGGAGCTGTTTTTCGACTGCATTTCGGGTTGACGGGTTGTTGGCGGACTTGTGATTTTTTGTTTAGACATGGCTCATTTGGAGACGATCGATCACATTCAAGCCGTTTTTAATACCATCTATTAGATAGTCTCTGTCAGGATCGTTGTGAAGTTTAGACTCCCAAATATGAAGACAGGACGCAATGGAATTTGAGAAACGGGGCTTACTCTCATGGAAGTATTCCTGGGGGTTATTATGACAGTCTGACAATGAACAGTTGGAGGGGAACCCCTATTGTTTAGGGGGGTGTTCCGTGGCTGTGTGGGCATCGGAACAGGAGGTCACAGAGCAAACGTGGCGGTACCGACGTGAAGGTCCATACTTACAGTTGCCCCGATTAAAGGCTAAGCAAATTTCAAGACCGGTGGTGGGATCAAAGGGTCCTTTCGGCCCATTAGTTGTAGGGGTGGGGTAGCAACTTTGAGGTTTAGAGTGTTGTGTCTGTGTTGTTTACTGAAGTTGAGGGCGGTTGACCTTTGATGCAGATGTGTTATTGGCTGGAGCCTCATCCGATTTAGGGTGGGGATTTCACGGCCCCATTGGCACCTTAATTTTGCCTGTTCCCTCCTATATATCTGTCGTCAAACAAGAGGACATCTACCCATATGTATTGCTGGTCTAGGTCAGTGACGTGTACTAGGTACGCTAGGTAGTCCGAAATTTGGCTATTTGGAAGGTTCCTTGTGGTGAGCAGTTTATTAAGGATTTTTAGCGAGGCCGCAAACCATTGTTCTTTGGTAACATTTTCTAGCTTAGGCTTTTTTGTTTTTGCATCGGGTCTGAATTTCAGAGATCCCCCCCGGAACGCTAATGAGTGTTTCGTCTTCCTCCGCATTGTTTCCGAGCACAGGGGAGACGAAGTCGATAATTTTTAGATAAGCTACATCTGCCAAGGGGCGTAGGAAAAGATTTGTCGGGGCCATCGGGTTATGGGGGATGGTGGGTGGTAGGGGGTTCGCTGCTGACTGGTCGGGGTGTATGCATGCATCATTACAATTGACATAATCAGTAAGAGGCCTACCATGTTGCTGATCATGTGTTGCATCCTGCTGTAAGTCCATTGAGTTAAAATTCCCGAGCAACGAGTCAACAGATTGAAGCGCACTACAGTCCAAGTTCGGTCTTGTCCCTGGGTGGCCGTTTTCACCTGCTGTCTTATGTTGGACCTCCATGCCGCTCATTTTCCCGGAATTCCTTGTCTTCTTCTGTGTGTCCCGGAGCACCTCCAGTCCCCTTTTTACAGCCAGGAACTGTGTCAGTGGGGTTAACTCCGGTTTCAGTTCTGTTAGGACCTCCGGTGTTATCAGGTCAAGCATCTGAATGTTCTTGAAGCCGTGATCACCTAACTTGCGGAGCGTTTCTTTTGACACGTGATTTTCTTCAGCCCACTTTTCAATTTGTTTTTTTTTTTCGAGCCAGTTTCTGTTTTGCTCCCTTTTTTAATTCTTGCTGGCCCTTGGTTGGTGCGAACTGCACCTCTGAGTCACCCTCATCGACATCGTGTTCAGATGCTCGCTTTGACATTATCATATAATTCAGTTGACTGTGAGCCTTATAAGCTAGATATCTTGATGTCCAAGATGCCCTTTATTTTGTTGTCAACCTTGATATTTGGTGAGTACCTGCATTGCAGGATGCCGTTGACCCGTTTTATATCAGGTATAAGGCGATTGTTTTGCTGAAGCTGTTGTTTCGCTAGGTCGCGTGCTGCCGACTGACTGCACAAGGCGGGCCCTAGCGCCCGGTTCAAATTTGGCAGGCTAATGCATATTTATTAAGTAAGCAAGGGGGAGTGTCGCGGCCTATCACCGTTGAGCGTAAAAACACATTCACGGAATGAATGTTTACAAAATGTTTATGATGAAACTGTCAAGTTGAATTGTTCAATTTTTCAAAAGAATTATCCTAGGACATGGTTCTTTCAATCATATCAGAAAAGCTTAAGTTGGTCTTATGGCCATTATTATATCTAACTCAAACTGAGGACTGCAAAACTGTTCTTCTACAAAATTATTGTTTCAATTGTAACTTCTGTAACATGGCACAAAAATTATTTTTAGGTGGCCTATGTTCAAGTTTACTTGAATGATTTTTGGCAGAATTATTGGACCTTTAACAATGAAAGAACTGCATCTTTTTTTATTCTAGATATTTTGATAAAAAGTTTATGAATATTTCAGCTTGAAAAAAAGCATTTTAGCCAAAGTCTTTGAGTATGTGTAAACAGATTTGCCAACAGGCCAAGATTGTGTCGGTATATTTAAATAGGTTAAGAAACTGCCAACTGTTTCAGATTTGCCAATAGATCAAGAGTTCATTCAGTGCAGCCAGATTAGTGGTGGGACGATCATCGAGCGCTCGATTACCAAAGGCAACTATCGATTACATCATAATAATGATTGTTTTCTTTCCAGAATGCCTTTATGTTATAGGCAAAAATGATTCTTCCATTGTTTTACTACATTCCGCGCTTCATATAATGAGCCTGTGCTCCCAATTAACTTCCGTATGTAACTGAGTATGACACGGTAGATGCGAGAATGGAGGACTTATTAAACTTATCATCTGTGAACTCGCAGGGAGCTGCAGAATAAGCGGGGAGTTTTCTAACGAAATGTACATTGCAAAATATGGGCGGGAAGGCGTTAAAATACTCCATAAATTCTCCAGTGTATGCCAATTTTGCGAGATTCTCTTAGAAATAATCTATTCAACCGATGGCAGGTGCCGCTGTTTGGGCAGTACTTAAAAAATTCTTTATTGAGGCTAACCCAGCCGGTTGAGTGTTTGGATTTCAGCTGGAATTTTTTTTGACTAGTCTGCAATTTTTTTTTGGTATAGTCTGCCCAAAGCGCACCTGGGCCTGTAAAATCTGCCTTCATGTGCTAGAAAAACAGCCCCTTTATAGGCCTAACATTCTTAGATGCTCTTAAATTCATTTATGAAAGATATTACCCGACGTTGCCGATCGTAAAATTTGATCCTTAAAATAATCTGTGTCTTTATTCGTGCGCGAGAGGAGAATACCTGCCGGGGAAACGCAGGTACAGTTTCACAGATAATTGCATATTTATTTAATAATTGCATATATTTGTCTGGACCGATTAATAATCGATCATCAGTCAGTTTGCTCAAACCGATGATCGATTATGAAAAAGGAACCGACTCCCACCACTAAGCCAGATATAGGTCAAGAGTTCAATCAGTGCAGTCAAGCACAAGGCATGTGATCACCTCATGGGTGACATGTGAACACCTCATGGGCACCATGTGATTACCTCATGGGTGTCATGCCCCTCAGGGCTGCATGTGGAGCCAATCTATTTATAGCTTTGGCAGACTGCAAACTGTATCAGATTAGGCAACAGGTCAAAAGTTCACCCAGTCTAGCCAGGTGCAGGTCATGAGTTCACTCAGTGCAGTAGCTGGAGCCAGCAAATTTGTCACAGTTCACTCGGGGCAACTGCCTTTCTCACCTAAGCCTGGTCAGCCCCATGCATCAGATTCAAGGTAAGTTTGATGTATTGGCCTGATATTTTGACCTGTCTATGTGTCTTTGATGGCTTTCTCGTTAACAAGACAGGTGTCACCACCTACAATGACATTTGCACAGTGTGTGAATTATGTGCCTGCTTATTTCTATAGAGGAATTTGATATATCATCCTGAAATTTTTGCATATTTATACCTATCAAATAGCTTTGATGTATACAAGACTGGTGGTGCCACCTACAATAATTTTTGCACAGTGTGTGTACCTGTTTATTTCTCAGGAGGGGGTTGATATATCAGTCTGAACTTGGGCATATGTATATATCTCTGATAGTTTCCTTGTATACAAGACAGTTGGTGCCAGCTACAATCTTTTTTAGCTCAGCTGACTGTAAGTCAACTGAGGTATAGGAATGGCGCTTTGTCCGTCATCCGTCTGGATGTCTGGGCGTCCGGCTGACCATTAGCAGGGCACAAATCGTAATGGCTGGTCCTAGAAACTTCTAAGTGAACATATTCAGGGAGGTCAATAAAAAATCTCCATGGGAACCTGAAATTAGGTCACTGTGACCTATATCCTTTGAGCTATGGGGCTTGAAAGTACCCCCCAGAATAGTAAAAAATTTGATACAAAACCCTCCAATATCTTGATAAATTAATGCATGGTTTGTCATGAATCTTGCCTTGAATATTGACCATGACTAGTTTTGTCAGTTCCTGAAACGTGGTGATGCCTCCTATATTTTTCCTATTTTAACGAAAATTGTTATATTTATTTACTATAAAATGACAACAATCATGTCAGTTTCTCAGCTGTGATTACATCTGGCGTCCCCAAACCTGTTGTGTTTATTGATCACAAGTTGATGCCCTATACTAATCACCCTGTCTGTCTGTCTGTTTGTATGTCTGTCTGTCTGTCAATCTGTCCATCCACGCAAATTTGTTTCCAGACGATAACTCCAGGTTGGATTGGCACATGGATTTCAAGCTTGACTTACACATGGCCCACCACTAAAGCAAGAACCTATATGATTTTGGGGTCATGAGGTCAATGGTCAAGGTCACAGGACCCATTTCTGTAAAAGGAATGTGTATGCATTTGATGCCAAAATTTTCATTGCAAACCTTCCATCTTCAAGATCTTGCTAACCTGCCCCTAGGGGAAGATTCTGTTTGATTTTGGGTCATAGGTCAAAGGTCAAGGTCACAGGGCCCATCCATTCACAAATTAGTTTATGGATGATAATTCTGCTTTGGATAGACAGACTGGTTTCAAACTTGATTTAATAATGACCAACCACATAAGTGAATTCATTTTGATTTTCAGGTTCCAGCAATCTAAGTTGAAGGTCACAGAAACCACATCTTTAAAAAGACTGTGGATGCACCTTAAATCAAACTTTTCATCCTGAACTTTCCAACGTTCACACATGGCTTTCTTGCCCAAAGTGAGGAAACCTGTAGAATTTTAGGTTATCTAGTCAGAGGTCAAGGTCACTTTTTTAAAAAGATTGTTACAATAATCCTAATGCTGCAAGTTCAAGGATATTAAGTTCAAAGATTTTTTGGTCACAAGGTCATTTGTTAAGGTCTCAGGACAGTCATTCTGAAAAATTTCTTTAAAAATATCCTTATAAACAAATTCAGCTGAGCGTCAAGACCCATGGGTCCCTAGTTGTGTTGTGTTGTGCCAGAATTTCAGCAGTGATGTTTGTGTAATTGTTTCTTATTCAAAATGTTTATTACCTGCATTGTTCAAATACATGAGAAGAAATGGTCCAGCATTGAAGCATTATACCTGGTGTCTTTCCCAACGCACAGGTTCGCATTAGGCCTGTAGGCCTTGTTTTTTTTTTAGCTCAGTGAACGTCCCGTTCTGTAGGCGCTTCTGGAATTTCAAATTTCTGACCCTCAATCTCAAGATAACATTCTGAGAACACAACTGTTGCTTCTTAATCTTCCGGCCTCTCTGTACAAATGGCATCCAGTTGATCTGTCTGCAGCAATACCGGTTCTTCTCTTGTCAGCTACAAAAAAAATTACTTTCTTTAGATTATTAACTTACTTTTAGGGCTGTACCAATATACCGATATAACGATACCAGGCTTGGGTCTAGTACATGTACTTGTACTTGGTACTTGTACTTAAGTACAAAATTTTCAGTACTTGGCCTGTACTTGTACTTGGTACTTTTTACCAAGTACAGTACTTGTACAGTACCAGTCAAGTACATGTATTTTTTTTTAAATATTTGAATACAGAGCCACTTATCTACTTACCATAAACACAGGATTAGGGAGACCTCAGGTCAGACAAAAATCTTAGCACTATGTATGACTGATAGGCTTGGACAGAATTGACACCAGAGTGAATAATTCAACCTGTTTTGTGAGTTGTTCAGATGAACCAAAACTATACCTCAGTCCTAAACTGCTCAGATCCTCACACCTGATTATATGAATGTTTTGTGGAAACACTACCCACTGAGTATCATGTTCATCAAGTGCAATGACAGCTTGTGTATGCATAACTAAATGAAATGTAGATGAAAATGACAACTAAATATTATTTTTATCAACTGTTCCCAGTCACTGTGAAAGACTGAAAGACCATCAAGACATCTCCGTGGATTACCTAGGATAAAAAAAATCAGCAATTCAAGCATCAACTGCACCTTTTTTTGTGTTCTGATATATGACTGTGTAATAGTGTATATAATATACATATTTCTTATAGTATAAAGCTTTGTTTCCATGAATCCACAAAAAAACGTATCCGCAAAAGACGTATGTCCGTTCCATAGTGCGCAGTCCGCAAAAACTGTTTCAATAAGAATGTACATTTTTCTTGCTGATACCCTTTCACGTGCCTCTTTTGAAACTGCCAGGAAGACAGGCAGGAAGAAGGTCAATATATTGTCACAATGAGAGTTAAGTAATACATTCAGGATTAGTTATATGTTGTATAATTTGTAATAGTTCTATAAATTTACAGAGTAACTTCATTATTTTAATAAGATATAGTTTAAATGCTCTTGAAGCTAGGGTCACTAAGATTTATTAGTATACTGTGGTAAAGGATTCCTTAATCAATGGTATGTGCTGCTACTGGTCCACATTCCAACTGGGTAGCTAGTAACAGCTGACCACTGGCCATCTGTAGGGGATAGCACACCTAATTTGGGTGTGGTATGTCCGAATGCCCTGGAACTGTACGTACCTGTGAAGGCCAGGGGTTAGACAAATATGGCTATGGCTACCTGGCTTGAGTGAGCTGTCTCATGTAGTAGTCTGCCATTGTTTACATCTGAGTACAAATGTATGTGGAATACTGGGTGACCGGGCAGTCCGTGCTTGGGAACGAAGAATGCTATGTCTGCGTGTTGCTGAATAAAAAAGTCCTCTCCACAAGCGAGTTGCTCTCTATGTTCATCAAGACAGTGTGTATAACAGCTTGATATACTTGGAGGAGAATCCGGGTAAACCAATCTTTTTCAGTACATGGACCAACAGTTAAAGGTTGTGCTCCATAGAACTTTAATACCAGCAGCAAAACCTGAAATTCCAGTAAGCCAACAATGGCTGGCCTAGACAAGGTGGGGGATGACATCCTCCCAAAATTCTCAGGAACAAGAGAGGAGGACACTGAGGCCTGGATTGCCAGGTTTGAAAGGATAGCCAACCTGTCCAGAATTGTCAAAATTGAGGCAGAAGGGGAAAATAAAGGTAAGGTCAAACTTGACAAAAGACCTGAGTATTTCCCTCTTTATCTAAAACATGCATCACCAGCTGACACCTGGTTGACAAATCTACAGCAGGACACTAAAGTAAACTAACACGCCCTCAAATCTGCATTCCTAAGTCGTTTCGGGGCACAGTCAGCCACTCACCTGGATGATCTGATAGCATTTAATGCACAAGTACTTCCACCTAATGGAGACATTGACACATTTGTCGATAACATGAGATGTAGAGGTTGTCTCCTCAACAAAAATGACACGGACATTATTGATGCAGTGATTCTAGGTCTCCCATGCAGATAAACTAAGAGAGTTTGTGATGGCTCATGAAGCCTCCACTTTTGAAGATGTAGCGTGTTTGGCTAAGCTAACCTCTGCAGTATTATCAACAAGTGTGTCAGCTGTCAACATTGAGGACAGCTGCACACGTGTGGTCAAAGCTGTGTTAGCAGAACAATCTTCACAAGTAGCCCAGGTGACATCAGGAGGCCGTATGCTAGGAGGCAGAAGACCACCCCCACCACCCCCACCTGCCAGATCACCCTGACCACAAAGATATCCACCACAACAACGCCAGCACCAGTTGAGTCAGCACCAGTTGAGTCCTCCATCAACTCACCATAAGTACAGACAACAATTGATTCCGTGTTTTAGATGTAATGGGTCTCATAGACCACAAAACTGTAGATTTGTACATGTTCCGTGTTGGAATTGTGGTAAACAGGGCCATCTGGCTGCCTGTTGTAGGGCAGCAAAGTTTTCAGCTGGTAATAAACAATAGTTAGATTACATCCATTAGGGGTACATGCCTGACTCAAAGTTTCAAAATTCTACAAATTCCCCAAACTCTAAATCATCAAAAATATCAGTTGATACTAAAGTGAGTAATCGTAAGATCCATCAACCTGTATCCAGTAATGCTTCTGTAAGTACACCCAAGGCAGACCTAACAACAGTATCATCTCTGCCTCAAGTGGGCATGGCATTTACTACCAAGGCTAATCAGGCTAATAGAGTCCAGCTGGCTATAAATAATCAGCCATTTACAGCTCTACTGGACAGTGGAGCAGCTGTTTCTTGTACAGACTGTCCATCAGTGCAGCAGTTACAAACCAAAACAAACCTGACCTTAGAGCCACCTCCAATTTTACATGTAAGGGGAGTAGGTAAATCCTTGTACCTGACGAAGGCATCATAACAGTTGATTTACATTTTGGCTCTCTACATCTTTCACACCAATTTTTTGTACTCCCACAAATGAATGTTCCTTTTCTGTTAGGCATGGATTTCTTAGATAAACACAATGTTCAACTGGATTTTGGGCACAGATGTATGCAATTTGGGCTTAACTCTCATTCAGTAACATTAATAGGGAAAGCACATTCTTCCATTTTGCGGGTATCCACTGATATTTCCCTGCCACCCCTATCTAAAAACATAGTACCCATTAATTAAAGCATCAGTACCGTACAAATCCATGGTTACTGGAGAATTAACACCCCTCAAATCCCTAGCCCAATGTAGGCACCTTGCAGGAGCCTTCAGCATCAACAATATTCAAGATTCACAGTCTGTTTTCAGAATTATGAATCCTTTAGACCGCACTGTAAGGCTCAAGAAAGGATACCCAGTAGCTTTATTCTCCCCACTGCAACCAAATCCCCCTGTCCATGCATGCCTTAATCAAAATTTGTCAACCCCCTTGGTTGCATCGCATGATATTGAACCGCCATTGCACAGGATCTCAGTATTAGTCTAGGTAACTCTTATTTTACAGAATCTCAAAAACAAGATGTGCTAGAATTTTTGGGCCAGAATAGAGACATATTTGCAACTAATCTTCAGGAAGTAGGCTGCACACACCTTCAAATAAGATTATAGGTCCAACAGTACAGTTTTGTACCCTGTCTGGGTGCTTAAAATGATTTTTGCCAGTAATATAGATCAAGCAGATTTACCCAGGACCTGCCTGAATGTCATGTTAGAAGATTTTAGGCCTAGCGAATACAATTTGTGCCCCATCTGACTGATTAAATGCTCAAAATCATGTTTTCAGCCAATAGTTTGCGAACATAAAGGTCACCATAACCCAATTTCAGGTGTCTAAGGACTAACGGTTATGATTTGTGTCTTTCTTAATGGACAGAATGCCTCATCTGAAGGTCTCAACAAGTGGCCCAAGGCCTTAGATAGGTTACAGTGACCTTAATCTACATGCAGCTGCTACCATTTATGCCCTCCTGACTAATTTGGTGTTTAAATCAAGTTCTTTCATACAGCTTGCAGAAAATGGGCCAGGGTGACACTTCAGGTTTCCAAGGAGATTTTTAGGGACCCCCTGAAAGTCAAGTATGAGGATTTTAGGCCAAATGGATACAATTTGTGCCCGAATTGACTCACTTGGTGCTTAAAAATCATGTTTTCTCCCATAATTTGCAATATATAGTTAACCATGACCTAATTTCAAATTTCCAAGGATTTTTTTCTTGGAACTCTAAGGATGTCAAGTTAGAAGATTCTATGGCCAACACTCATGAATTGTGCCCTTTTAATGGACAACCGCTTCACTTGAAGTTCTCAAAAATAGACATAAAAATGTGTAAAAAAAGGCTTTGTTTTGCAGTGCAAAACAGATAAATGTCTCCCTTATGGGCCATCCCAAAACATTAGGGATAAAATATGCAGTATCTCAAAACAATGAATCTAGATTTCAGCAGTTTAGACCTTGAAGGTCAAGGTCACCGCTTTTCAAAATCCGATGATATTTTTGCAGAAAGAACTGGTGTGTCAAACATGAAGAAAAATCTTCAGTACTTACAAAATTATGGGGGCACAATAAGCCTAGAATTGCATAAATTTGACCTTGAAGATCAAGGTCAAGGACACAAGATTTTGAACACGTCCAAGATTTTGGTGGAAACAATAAGTGTTTCAAATTTTGGAGGAAAATATGGAGCCCTTCAAAAGTTATAGCGTTCATAAGACAATAACTGTAATTCAGATGATTTTACCTTGAAGATCTTTATCAGGGTCTCCAGGTTGGAAACTCATCTGAGAACTTGGCAGTTATAATTTTTTTGAGGACAAAAAGGAAATACTACTACTACAAAAGTTATTGGGTTCATAAAAATGTGCCATTTTGGCAGATTTTACCTTAAAGAAAAGGTCAAGGTCACATGATTTTGAACTCCGATGATATTTTAGTAGGAACAATTGATGTACCAAATTTGAAGACACAATGTGAAGTACTTCAAAAGTTATCTTGTTTACAAGACAATAACTATAATTCAGCTGATTTTACCTTGAAGATCCTGATTAAGGTCACCAGGTTTCAAACTCGCCGGAGAGTTTGGTAGGAACAATTGGTTTCCCAAACTTAAGGACCAATTGAAGAAAAAGTTGTGGGGTTCACAAAAATTTCACATTTCTGCAGATTTGACCTTGAAGATGAAGGTCAAGGTCACAGGTTTTTGAACTCC
This sequence comes from Sipunculus nudus, assembly GCA_026874595.1. NCBI lineage: Eukaryota > Metazoa > Annelida > Sipuncula > Golfingiida > Sipunculidae > Sipunculus > Sipunculus nudus. The sequence continues at coordinate 15,680,234 of CM049318.1, read as the reverse complement.
TTGATTTTGGTAGGAACAATTGGTGTACCAAATTTGGGGTAAAAATGTGAGTACTCCAAAAGCTATGGCTTTAAAATAATTTTAACATTTTGGCAGATTTGATCATTAAGATGATGGTCAAGGTCACCGCTTTCAAATTCCTCCAAGAATTTGTAAGGAACAATAGATTTACCAAATTTGAGGTCAAAAGTTATGGGGTTCACAAAAATTCACATTTTGGCAGATTTGACCTTGAAGATGAAAGCCAAGGTCACTGGTTTTCAAACTCCTCTGAGATTTCGGAATGAAAAATTGTGTGTTTCAAATTTTGCCAGAAAATATGCAGCCCTTCAAAAGTTATCGCATTTAAAAGATATCCTACAGATGAGGATGATGGGGGGGGGGGGGGGGGGGGGGGGGGGGGAGGTGAGACATAAAAATACAGGAACCAATGAAACCCCCAATGATGAATATGCATGCAAAGTATCATACCATTCAATGCATTATTTATCAGATACTAATTTGCTTTTGTATCAAACTTTTCATTATTCTGGGGGGGTACTTACAAGCCAAAAAGCTTATGGGTAACAGAGACCTAATTTCATGTTTCCATGGAGATTTTTCATTGATCTCCCATGAAGTGAAGTAAGAAAATTCAAGGTTACAATATGTGTTTTGTAAATGGAAGTCAATTTCATTGGAAGTCTCAAACAAGGGGAAAAAATGTGTAAAAATTAGCAGAACTACAGGTGGCACCACCAGTCTGCAGGAACTGCTGTAACACTCCATAATCAATAGGCATGCAAAGAATCATGGTGATCAATGTATTAGTTGTTCAGATACTGGATCTTTTGTATCACATTTTTAATTATTCTGGGGTTTCTAAAAAGCCCCATTGCTCAGAGGATATGGGTAACAGAGACTTAAATTCTGGTTTACATGAAGACTTTTCATGGACCTCTTATAATGTCAAGCAAGAAGATTCAAGGGCCAGGGGTTACACTTTGTGCTCAGCTGACAGCTTCTTTGAAGGTATCAAAAAAAGAGAAAAAATTCTTTAAAATTAGAAATAATATAGGTGGCACCACCAGTTTGCAGGAGCTGATGGAACACTCCATGATCAATATTCATGCAAAGAATCAATGCAGTAGTTATTCAGATCGATACTTGATTTTTGATTATTCTGGGGGGTACTTACAAGACCCAGAGCTATAAGAACATGGGCAAACAGAGACCTTATTTCAGGTGTCCAAGGAGATTTTTTATGGACCCCCTCCCCCCAAGATTCAAGGTCCAGCGGTTACAATATGTGCCCTGTTAAGGGACTTTCAGTCAGCTGAGCTAATGACTAAACTCAATCTCCATAATTCAGCCCAAAATCATTCATGTGGAACCATTAAAGACAATTATTATAGGAATTATTGTGGGGGTAACTCTTGTAAAATATTAAACTAATTGGCTTTAGTGGCGTCAGTCAAAAAATGTTTGCAGGTTTATAACTCATATATGAAGATACAGCAAACTGGCTTAGTTCAGCTTCCCGTAACTCAGCCAAAAAGCACTAATCCAAAAACATTTGAACAAACTGGAACAATCAAATATGAGGATAATTAACGTGTGAGAATTAAGAATTTGTAGAATTTAAGAAAAGAGAAGATCTTTGTAGCCACTCAGCTAAAATGGGCTGTTATAATGCATATGACTAAATTCAGCTTCCCATAACTCCACCAAAATTCACTGAACAGTGACCATTTGAATAATATTCAGAATGTACTACCCTAGGATCATTTCTGTGTGATATTAAACAATTTGGCCATATATGGTTTCAGAGAAGAAGTTTTTTGTAGCCATCGGTATGATACAGGCACTGATGACCCCTGTACAAAAAAGGCAAATGCAGATGGTGCCACCTATACCTCAATTTCAGATATGACTCATCATCATCACAGTGACCAACATTGGCATAAAATCTTTGAATAGTTATGGCATATGGCATATAATTTATGCAATTTTGAGGACAACTGACAATCAGACAAACACACTGACAAAGTGAGACAAGATTGAAACCAGATGACTTAACCAGTTTGAGGCGAAGACTCTGAGGAAGAAAGTAAGCTATGGTTTATGTAATTGAGGTTTATAGTTTTGGAGATAAACAAGGCCTACAGGCCTAATGCAAACCTGTGCATATGGATATACACCAGGTATAACGCTTCAATGCTGAACCACTACTTTTCATATATATGAACAATGCAAGTACTAAACATTTTGAACAAGAAATAATACACAAACATCACTGCTGAAATTCTGGCATGGGTGCACACAACACAAACATTTTTGTAGGTGGCACCACCAGTCTTGTATATGACAAAGCTTTTGACATGTATAAATATGCCCAATCATAGGCTGATATATCAAATTCCTCCGTAGAATTAAGCAGGTACATACATTTTGCAAAAGTCATTGTAGATGGCGATACCTGTCTTGTGAACGAGAAAGCCATTAAAGACACATAGACAGTTCAGAATATCAGGCCAATACATCAAACTTACCTTGAGTCTGATGCATGGGGCTGACCAGTGAGAAAGGCTGTTGCCCCGAGTGTACTGTGACAAATTGCTGGCTCAGGCTACTGCACTGAGTGAACTCTTGACCTGCACCTGGCTAGACTGGGTGAACTTTTGACCTGTACCTGGCTGCACTGAGTGAACTCTTGACCTGTTGCATAATCTGACACAGTTGGCAGTCTGCCAAAGCTATAAATAAATCCAGGCTGACCTTTTGCCTATTGCCAAATCTGAAATAGTCGCCACACAATTGCATAAGCTCACAGATTGGCTCCATATGCAGCCCTGAGGGGCATGACACCCATGAGGTGATCACATGATACTCATGAGGTGATCACATGCTACCCATGCGATGATCACATGCTGCCCATGAGGTGATCACATGCCTTGTGCTTGGCTGCACTGATTGAACTGTTGACCTATATTTGGCTGCACTGAATGAACTCTTGATCTGTTGCCAAATCTGAAACAGTTGGCAGTTTCTCAACCTATTCAAGAAACATACACAATCTTGGCCTGTTATGTAACTCTGCTAAAATTTATCCAACACAAACCATTTGAACAAACTTGAGAAGGCTCGCCTCTGGGATCATTTCTGTAAAATATTGAACAATTTTGCTGGACTGTTTACAAGAAGAAGACTTTTAAAGTTATTTTCAGCTTTTTCCCTGTAAAATCTAAGTAAATGCAGATAGCAAAAATAAGCTGAATCCATCAACATTTGATATGTGACTGATTATTGCATAAAATTTGGGGATGGTAGCTCCTGCTATTCCTGAGAAATTATGAGTTAGTTTACAGATGATATTTAATATCATAAATCTACATTTTTTAAAAGCTTTTAAAAAACATTCTTGTCAATATTTTCCATAGATATTCTGAAATCTAAATGTCTAGAGGCATGATGTAATGGATGCTGATAAACTGGTGCTAGGCTAGATGTATCTGCTTCACACAGCTAACAAATATGGTAAAATGACTCAATTCAATCTTTATAATTCGGCCAAAATTCATTTTTTGGAACCATAAAAGATAATTATTATTAGAATGAATCAGGGAATTATTCTTGCAAAATATTAAAACTGGCCTCAGTATCATCAGTCGAAAAACATTTTGTAGGTTTGTAATTCATATGGGAAAATACAGCAAAATGGCAAAGTTCAGCTTCCCATAACTCAGCCAAAAATCATTGAACCAAAACCATTTGAAAAAATTTGAATTATCAACTTCTAAGAATAATTATTGTGTGAGATTTAAGAATTTGGCCCAGTGGTTTTTGAGAAGAAGATTTTTGTAGCCACTTAGCTAACATGGGCTGTTATGGCATATGACTAAATTCAGGTTCCAATAACTCAGCCAAAAGTCACTGAACTGAGACCATTTGAACAAACTTGAATTATCAACATCTAAGGATAATTAATGTGTGAGATTTCAGAATTTGGCCCAGTGGTTTTTGAGAAAAAGATTTTGTAGCCATTTAGCTTACATGGGCTGTTATGGCATATTACTAAATTCAGCTTCCAATAACTCAGCCAAAAGTCACTGAACTGAGACCATTTGAACAAACTTGAATTATCAACATCTAAGGATAATTTATTTGTGAGATTTAAGAATTTGGCCCAGTGGTTTTTTAGAAGATTTTTGTAGCCACTTAGCTAAAATGGGCTTTTATGGCATATGACTAAATTCAGCTTCCCATAACTTAGCCAAAAGTCACTGAACTGAGAACATTTGAACGGACTTCAGAAAGCACTACCCTAGGATCATTTCTGTGCGATATTAAACAATTTGGCCATTTCGTTTCAGAGAAGAAGTTATTTGTAGCTGTCAGTATGATACTGGCATTGATGACCCCCGTACAAAAAAGGCCGATGCAGGTGGCGCCACCAATACCTCAATTTCAGATATGACTCAAGTGACTAACATTGGCATAAAATTTGGTGATGATAGCTCAAGCCATTTCTGAGATTGTAATTTTAGTAGGCTTTTTTGGACAGATGACTAAGTTCAACTTCCTGTAACTGAGCCAAAAATCACCAAACTTAAACCATTCAAACAAACTTGAGAGAGATTGTTCCAGGAATCATATCTGTGAAATATTGGGCAATTTGGCTGAACAGTTTCGAGAAGAAGATTTTTAAAGGTTTTATAGCTTCTTCTCTATAAAATCTAAGAAAATGCAGTTAGCCAAAAAATAAGCAAAATCCGAGTTTTTTAGATGACTAATTTTTTGCATAACATTTTTTGATGCAAACTCTTGCTGTTTTCAATATAGTATGGGTTAATGTACAGACGACGGACGACGCCACACCATCGCATAAGCTCACAGGTTCGCTAAAAATTATATGTTGGGGAGACTTAAGTGCAGCGCCCCTAGCGGCCATACCATAAAAATAAAACTGTACATAATACCATAAAACTGTGGCCTGTAGAATGCTATATGTAAGACGTAAGAACCGGCAAGCAAATTAAATTGAGGACAACTGACAAACAGGCAGACATACTGACAAAGTGACACAAGAATGAGACCAGATGACTTAACCAGCTTATGGAAAAGGGTCAGAGGAAGAAAATAAGCTATAGTTTATGTAACTGAGGTTTAAAGTGTTTGAGATATGGCAAAAAAAATGATACATGTTCTTGGTTCCACTGCAGTGCCCCCTAGTGGCTGTATCAGGAAAATAAATAATACGTTTTGAGATATTAGTGAATGACATAAAACACAGTTTGGAGGCCTTATGATGACCCTGACCTTGACCTACGAACGATAATGATAAAAAACAACAGACTCTGAGGAGAATCCAATATACACTAATCCTGTAAGTCTCAGGGCAATTGCTATTAAATTGTGACCTGCAGAGCACTGACAAACAAACACACAAACAAACATACAGAACTGACCAACATACTTGCCCAAATCTTTGATTCCAGCAAGCAATTAACTGGCACAGGACAGGGCAATTTTACACGTGTGTCTGTGAAGACGCTTGGTGTATCACGGGATGCCAAACACTGGCTAGAAAGAAAAAAAGAAGGAAACTTTCCTTGTACCCCCGAACATGTATGACAATATATAGGGCCTGGAAATAAGTCCCTCTGATCTGAAAACATCCAGAAAGCTACCATGGCAACCAGCCGTCGCAACCATCGTGTGTACCACATTCACAGGCACGGTCTGAAAAAGCAGCAGGGCGGGACTGAATTGGCATGACTTATGAAAGAGACACAGGCAGTGCTTTATTTGCATGTCACGCAATCAGTGTGCGTAGGATTCCTCCGTTGAGAAAGTTGCTAAAAAGTATGCGTTTGGTGAATAAATTTGAAAAAAAGGCCATGGACAGAATGGCCATGAAATGCTGATTAATATGATGTACGGCTGGTGTTCCTTATGTGTATAGTTTTGGAGATGTGGCAAAACAATTAATGTTGGCAGTGATTGCGGTGCAGCGCCCCCTGGCGGTCATTTTTGAAAAATGGAAAATATGTTTTGAGATATAAGTGAATAACATGAAACACAGCAGTTTCAAAACTATTCATATAAAGTTTGGTGATGCTGGCTCTTGCTGTGTTTGAGATAGTATGGGTTATTACAGACGACACACGGATATGGACACCACACCATTGCATAAGCTCACTGGTTCGTTAGAAACCCTACAATAGGAATCAGCATATTTTGCATTTGCTAAAATTTCAAACTTCAGCTGAGCGCCATGGGTCCCTCTTTTTTTCTTGAGCTAATGGTTAAAGATTTCCAAATTTTGTAGAGATACCTGCTGGAACATGTTTTGTTTAGAGAATATAAATCCTTGTTTCCTAATTTTTGTGTTTCCAAAGAGGACACTCTATGAGGACTTTTTTCTGGCCATTAAAGTTATTATAAGTACCCTGTTAATGGACTGTTAGACAGACAGATGGCTGTACAGACAGACGAAGACCCATCACTGTAGCTCTGATGACTTTCAGTCAGCCAAGCTAAAAGCAGAACAGACTGAGAACTTTAAGGATTAAACATTATAACCCAACCCTTTTTAATTAATTTTAACTGTAGAAGCACATTATACAATCTATTTAAATTGATTATTTAAATTAATCCCAAGAAACTGACAGAATTAATTGTGAATCAGAGAAACAAAAAAAAAATGCAGGGCTGTACATTAATTTTTCAAAGTACTTGTCCAGTAGAGCAAACTTGCCCTTCATGAATTTTTACTTGTTCTACAAAAATCAGTGATCCAAGCAATAAAAAAAAACAAACAGATTAGTTTCCAACAATAAATATGGACAAATGTTTGTTTGTTCATACTATTAAGCTTTAGTGTTTGCACTGATAAATGCACAGATAATTTAAGACTGAGGTAGTATTATATATGATTTAATTTTTCCAAGAAAGAAAATGGCTTACTCAAGAATAGTTAAGATTCAGTTCTTTGTATAAGGTTTATTTATGTTGGACTCCTTGCCGAGTGGGGCAAGTAGGAGCCAAATTTGTTTTGCAACATCTTCATTTTCTCGAACTTTTGCCATGGGCAAGTGTTAAACTGGTAATGTCAAGCCCTGCAATGAATATGAAAGCTTCTATAACTCATTTTATCTTACCTGCATCAGTGCTTCCTTGGCCTGGTCTTCCAGGTCTCTCTTACTGGAGGTCAGAAATGCTGCACAGGAGCTCTCTCTTACTGGAGGTCAGAAATGTTGCACAGGAGCCACTGCTGAAAAACATGAAAAACATTGACTTTTATTTTAAAGGAAGAATTAACTAGATCTGCACTAAAACTGCTTGTAAAGACCAGTGTTCCTACATTAGAGCTTTTTCAGGATACTTAATCAAATATACTTCTGTTGATCAAGTACATTACACTGACAGAAATGTAAGCCAGCCTTCTTCAACTGATAAAACTGTCAATGATCAATAGGTAGAACACATTTCAGGACTAGAAACTGTACTTGTAATAACCTGTAATTTAAAAGTGTTAAAAAAATACAAGAATGAATCCTTTAAAAAATTAAAAAAGACTGGTGACACAACAATTTTAGCTGATAAAACTCAACTGTCAAATATAAATAATCCTACTAAGAAAATCCAATGTATCCACTAGTGAGAAAATGACAAAGTTGCTAAACAAGTACAATCAATACATGTGGAATGTTTAATAAATCCCTTGAAGCACAAACCACCACCCTGGAGCTGACCACTGTAACCCCTGTACCACCACCATGGAGCTGGTAAATGTACCCCTGCACCACCATCATGGAGCTGATCACTGTTACCCCTGTACCACCAGCATGGAGCTGGTAAATGTACCCCTGCTCCAAAATCATGGAGCTGATCACTGTTACCCCTGTATCACCAGCATGGAGCTAATCACTGTAACCCCTGTACCATCAGCATAGAGCTGATCACTGTTACCCCTGTACCACCAGCAAGGACCTGGTAAATGTGCCCCTGCACCACCATCATGGAGCTGATCACTGTCACCCCTGTATCACCAGCATGGAGCTAATCACTGTAACCCCTGTACCATCAGCATAGAGCTGATCACTGTTACCCCTGTACCACCAGCAAGGAGCTGGTAAATGTGCCCCTGCACAACCATCATGGAGCTGATCACTGTTACCCCTGTATCACCAGCATGGAGCTGATCACTGTAACCCCTGTTCCAGCACCATGGAGCTGATCACTGTTTCCCCTGTATCACCGGCATGGAGCTGATCACTGTAACCCCTGCACCACCATCATGGAGCTGATCACTGTTACACCTGTACCACAAGCATGGAGCTGGTAAATGTACCCCTGCACCACCATCATGGAGCTGATCACTGTTACCCCTGTATCACCAGCATGGAGCTGATCACTCTAACCCCTGTTCCAGCACCATGGAGCTGATCACTGTTACCCCTGCACCATCATCATGGAGCTGATCACTGTAACCCCTGCACCACCATCATGGAGCTGATCACTGTAACCCCTGTATCACCATCATGGAGCTGATCACTGTAACCCCTGTTCCAGCACCATGGAGCTGATCACTGTTACCCCTGTATCACCAGCATGGAGCTGATCACTGTAACCCCTTGTAAGATTTGGCATGATAGGTTGTATATTCTTGTATTTCATGTCACACTTAATGAGTTCAATGGGTTTCTCTCTCTCATTTGCAGCTGTTCTCAATAATAGGAATATTTTAATTATTATTATAATTTTACTGATTTTTTTAATTTAATCTTTCGTATACATTCAAACCTCTGCATTACCTTGTGACATATCACACATGTATAAAAAGCCTTTGTTCCATGATGCCTGGGTACTGATTGCATACTGATTGCATAATCTCCTAGTCATGGTCACTGGGTCCCGTACTTGTACAGGCCAGACCCTAATCTGTTAATCTCATCAGGGTAAAGGTGTTGATCTCATCAGGGTGACCACTAATGGGGGGGTCCCTTGATGTTTGGTCAGCTAAGAGCACACACAGATAGATGATATCACGATAACCTATAATTACACTGTATGTAGACCTTATATATGTCAGGGTATAATCAACAAACTCTCATTTCATTTTACCAGTATAGGGGGTGGAGTTCACCTCACCCATCTGACCAATGGAATGAATGGGGGATGTTATTGGTTATATTCAAATGAGAGAGAAAACAAAATCCATGATATAATTATGTGTGGGACAGATTCCACTTTGGCGACTCGGCACCTAGGACAGTTTCTGTGTATGGACATTTTTATCATATACTTAATACAAGAAGAATAAAAAAAATGGTTACCTAAGTTACCGAATTTGTGTGTTGTGGCTGTGTGCCACAAGTGCCACAAACTTGCTTGAATGAGAACGTGAATGGGAGAAAGACGAAGTTTAAGTTAAGTAAAGTAACATAAGTTTACACCCTGTTCCAGCACCATGGAGCTGATCACTGTTACCCCTGCACCACCATCATGGAGCTGATCACTGTTACCCCTGTACCACCAGCATGGAGCTGGTAAATGTACCCCTGCACCACCATCATGGTCTGATCACTGTTACCCCTGTACCACCAGCATGGAGCTGATCACTGTAACCCCTGTACTACCACCATAGGCTGATCACTGTTACCCCTGTATCACCAGCATGGAGCTGATCACTGTAACCTCTGTTCCAGCACCTTTGAGCTGATCATTGTTACCCCTGTACCACCAGCAAAGCCCTGATCACTGTAACCCCTGTACCACCAGCAAGGCCCTGATCACTGTAACCCCTGTACCACCTGCATGGAGCTGATCACTGTTACCCCTGTATCACCATCATGGAGCTAATCACTGTTACCCCTGTATCACCAGCATGGAGCTGATCACTGTAACCCCTGTTCCAGCACCATGGAGCTGATCATTGTTACCACTGTACCACCAGCAAGGCGCTGATCACTGTAACCCCTGTACCACCAGCAAGGCCCTGATCACTGTAACCCCTGTACCACCTGCATGGAGCTGATCACTGTTACCCCTGTATCACCATCATGGAGCTGATCACTGTTACCCCTGTATCACCAGCATGGAGCTGATCACTGTAACCCCTGTATCACCAGCATTGAGCTGATCACTGTAACCCCTGTATCACCAGCATGGAGCTGATCACTGTAACCCCTGTTCCAGCCCCATGGAGCTGATCACTGTTACCCCTGTACCACCATCATGGAGCTGATCACTGTAACCCCTGTATCACCAGCATGGAGCTGATCACTGTAACCCCTGTTCCAGCCCCATGGAGCTGATCACTGTTACCCCTGTACCACCAGCATGGAGATGATCACTGTAACCCCTGTATCACCAGCATTGAGCTGATCACTGTAACCCCTGTATCACCAGCATGGAGCTGATCACTGTAACCCCTGTATCACCAGCATGGAGCTGATCACTGTAACCCCTGTATCACCAGCATGGAGCTGATCACTGTTACCCCTGTATCACCAGCATGGAGCTGATCACTGTAACCCCTGTTCCAGCCCCATGGAGCTGATCACTGTAACCCCTGTTCCAGCCCCATGGAGCTGATCACTGTAACCCCTGTATCACCAGCATGGAGCTGATCACTGTAACCCCTGTTCCAGCCCCATGGAGCTGATCACTGTTACCCCTGTACCACCATCATGGAGCTGATCACTGTAACCCCTGTACCACCAGCATGGAGCTGATCACTGTAACCCCTGTATCACCAGCATGGAGCTGATCACTGTAACCCCTGTTCCAGCCCCATGGAGCTGATCACTGTAACCCCTGTATCACCAGCATGGAGCTGATCAATGTAACCCCTGTTCCAGCCCCATGGAGCTGATCACTGTTACCCCTGTACCACCATCATGGAGCTGATCACTGTAACCCCTGTATCACCAGCATTGAGCTGATCACTGTAACCCCTGTATCATCAGCATGGAGCTGATCACTGTAACCCCTGTTCCAGCCCCATGGAGCTGATCACTGTTACCCCTGTACCACCATCATGGAGCTGATCACTGTAACCCCTGTACCACCAGCACGGAGCTGATCACTGTAACCCCTGTATCATCAGCATGGAGCTGATCACTGTAACCCCTGTTCCAGCACCATGGAGCTGATCACTGTTACCCCTGTACCACCATCATGGAGCAGATCACTGTAACCCCTGTATCACCACCATGGAGCTGATCACTGTTATCCCTGTACCACCATCATGGAGCTGATCACTGTTACCCCTTTATCACCATCATGGAGCTGACCACTGTAACCCCTGTCCCACCAGCATGGAGCTGATCACTGTAACCCCTGTACCATCAGCATAGAGCTGATCACTGTAACCCATGTGCTAACAGTCCACTAACATGAATACCATCACTGAAACCACACAAGATGTCACAAAGCTAGTCCCTGTATCTCCTGCAAGGATATACTTGCAGTAATTATTATCATTAAAGGGATCTATATTTACATACCAGGTGTGTTAAGTATACAAGAAATACCAGTTGTCATCTTATAATATTTATTGTATCATTCAGTATTTCAATATAAGACCTTTGTTAAGGGGTGACATAAAAGTGGACCGAACTGTCTCGCTGGTAAAGCTGGGGGCTTGTCAAGGATTCGAACCCATGTCCGTGGTGCACATGTCCGGTGTTTCAACCACTTTGCTAGAAAAGCAAGCTTCACTAGCGAGACAATTTGGTCTGCTTTTATGTCACCCTGTAACACACCCCCTCTTAAGAGTGTTCTGCTATCACTAGCGAGACAATTTGGTCTGCTTTTATGTCACCCTGTAACACACCCCCTCTTAAGAGTGTTCTGCTATCAGAACAAGACTAATTATCCCAGGAGTCACGCTTCGGTGAGCTTATTCACTGGGTGACAAAGTTTACCATCACTTTGGGCGAGCCCCCATTTGTTAAGAAGACAAATATTTCAGGGGAAAACATTGGGCTTATCCAGGATTCTAACCCATGTCGGTGGCTCACATGTCCAGGATTCCAACCACTTCACTAGAAAAGCAAGCTTCACTAGCAAGACAGTTCTGTCTGCTTTTATGTCACCCCGTAACACACACCCTCTTAAGAGCGTTCTGCTATCAGAACAAGACTAATTATCCCAAGAGTCACATGCACTTTGGGGAGCTTATTCACTTAATTGGCCACAAAGTTTACCGTCACATTTGACAAGCCCCCATTTGTTATGAAGACAAATTGCTCAGGGGAAATTCTGGGCCGATCCAGGAGTCGAACCCATGTCAGTGGCGCACAGTAACCCCATAACACCATTTGCTTAATCCTGTTCACAAATGGAAATAAACTTGCATTGGGAACAATTGGTTCAAAACAAACTTGTTGCCTGTATCATGCAGCTTCACAACTAGATGTGTCGGAATGACACAAATGCCCCCGCCTGGAGCAAATTAGAAATATTTGTTAAATTTTGTCAAATTTTTTATGTTCTGGAGCTGTCATATGGTCAAAAGTCAGTCAACGAGGGAATGATGCAAACTTGATCTGTAACGTATGGGTCATTATCAAGCAACACAACAAAAATCAGGCCAGTAACTGCAGGCATTGTAGAAAAAAGTCCATACATGTGCATTTTTTTAAAAAATTCTGTTTTTCATGAAATTTTCTATGTTCAGGATCTGTCATATGGTCAAAAATAGGTAAACTGGGATGAAACGCGAACTTGATCTGTAAGTGGTCATTATGCGCCCACTATAATATACTAGGCCAGTTTCTGTAAGCATTGCATTGCGAAACTAGAATATTAGCAAAAGCTGATAATCAGTTATAAATTTAAATCGGAGAGGTATGTACCATATTTCATAACAATCCACCAAATGCTTCCTGAGAAACAAGCTCATAAGTTTTTTTATATTCTAAGCTCTGTGACCTTGAAAAGTAGGTCAAGATCACCCATCTTTGAACTTGACCAAGATTTTGTAAATATGCAATAGCACTGAAGAAATGAAGTTCCTGTGTTGAATACCTTCAGCTCTAAAACAAAGAAAAATAGGTCAAGGTCACCCATCTTCCAACTTGACCAAGATTTTGTTGATATACATCTTTACTGATGAAATAAAATTCCAACTGTGAATCCTTTTAGAGATATCCCACTCACAAGGCCAAAATTGAAAAATCCGATAAAAATTGATTAAAAAATCAGTAATTGCAGGTGGCACCACCAAAATTATGCAGCAAGTACATACCATCAGTCCCAATGAACTTAGCAAGTTTTGTGAAAATCCACACAATGGTTCCTGAGATATAAGCTTCTGAGTGTTTTTCTATAATCAGCTCTAAAATGTGGATAAAATAGGTCAAGGCCACCCATCTTCAAGCTTGACCGAGATTTTAATGATATACATCTTCACTGATGAAATAAATGTCCAATGGTGGCTCCTTTCAGAGATATCCTCGCTCACAAGGTTAAAGTTAACGGACGCCAGACGGACGGACGAATAGACAGCTTGGTTCACAACAATAGCCCATCAGCCTATGAGCTGAGGGCTAAAAATGGCTGTACATGTACATTCCTCATGAAAATTTCCTCATAGGAGCCATAAAACGGTCAGAAGTAAGTCAACCAGGATGAAACACGAACTTGATCTGAGACTGATCATTATCTGCCCACACACCAAAAATCAGGCAAATATCTGCAGGCATTGCAAAAAATCCGTACATGTGTATTTTCATAAAAATTTTATTTTTCATGAAATTTTCTAAGTTTAGGAGCCGTAAAACGGTCAAAAGTAGGTCAACTGGGACAAAATGAGAACTCAATCTGGAACTGGTCATTATCTGCCAACACAACAATAAACAGGCCAATATCTGCAGGCATTGCGAAAAAAAAACGTACATGTGTATTTGTCATGAAAATTATATTTTTCATGAAATTTTCTATGTTCAGGAGCCGTAAAATGGTCAAAAGTAAGTCAACTGGGATGAAACGCAAACTTAATCCGCAACTGGTCATTATCTGCCCACACACCAAAAATCAGGCAAATATCTGCAGGCATTGCGAAAAAAATCCGTACATGTGTATTTTCATGAAAATTTTATTTTTCATGAAATTTTCTAAGTTTAGGAGCTGTAAAACAATCAAAAGTAGGTCAACCATGATGAAACACAAACTCGATCTGTAACTGGTCATTATCTGCCCACACATAAAAAATCAGGCCAATATCTGCAGGCATTGCGAAAAAAAGTCTGTACAACTGTTTGATTTCGAAATGAAGGGCGGATATGGGTAAAACTATATGCCCCGGCCACCTTGTGGCGGGGGCATAAAAAACAGGTGGCACCACAAGTGTACACTCCATGATCAATATGCATTAAAAGTATCATGGTCATCAGTGCATTAGTTATTCAGATACTGGAGTTTTTGTATCACATTTTTAACTAGAAAACATTTGCCAGGCGACTTTGTGTATCCGCCGAAGTCAGAGTACGTGGTACAGGTGAGTGAGGGATGGATTGAGTGGTATGTCACACCACTCCTGAATATAGTCCACTAAAACTCTGAGAAAAGGCAGAAGCGGATCCAGAGGGGGGTCATGACCCCCCCTTTTTCACCCGAAGCAACATTTTTTAAGGGGTTTAGACGTAATTTTGCGGCCTGGACCCCCCTTTTCCAGACCTGATGACATTTTTTTTAGGAATTTAATTAGTCCTCCTTGGTTGGAACCCCCTTTTCCTAAATCCTGGATCTGCCCCTGAAAGGGCATTAATTTAATCAACAAAAACACCTCGCACCACCTGTTTGGTTTATGAGAAAACTCTCTAAGATGGATTGACATGCCAAATTTCAGACCAATATCTTGAACCATTCCTAAGATATGAGCAATTTTCACCCAAAGCAAATGTACAGATGGACACCACAGGAAAACCATTGAAGATGGCAGCTCCAGTCTTGAGTACAACATGGAGGAGTCCAAGATATATGAACATTCACAATTTCAAGCCAATATGGCACACCACTCCTAAGAAAAGAGCAGTAATTTATTCTATGGAAATGGTAAGGTAAGTGGTGCCACCTGTCTAGTTTTTGAGAAACTTTTCAAGATGGACGGATGTGCCAAATTTCAGACCAATACCTTTAACCAATTCGGAGATATGAGCAATTTCCACCAAAAGCACACGTATGGATAGACACCACTGGAAAATCATTGCAGATGGCACCACCAGTCTTGAGTACAAGATCTATGGGTATGCACCATTTCAGGCCAATACAATCAATCACTCCTGAGAAAAGAGCAGTTATTTATTCTACAGAAACTGGAAGGTAAGTGGTGCCACCTATCTGGTTTACGAGAAAATTTTCCAAGATGGATGGACATGCCAAATTTCAGACCAATACCTTGAACCGCTTCGGAGATATGAGCAATTTCCACACACAGTACACATATGGAGTAACACCAATGAAAATGATTGTAGATGGCACCACCAGTCTTGAGTACAAGATGGAGGAGTCCATGATCTATGGATATGCACAATTTCAGGCCAATACAGAAAATCACTCCTTAGGAAAGGGCATTAATGTATTCTACAAAATTTGGAAGGTAACTGGTTGCCAAACTGTCTGGTTTACGAGAAAACTTTCCAAGATGGATGGACATGCCAAATTTCACACCAATACCTTGAACCACTCCTGAGATATGAGCAATTTTTAACAATAGTAAATATATGGATGGACGCCATTTGAAAATTATAGCAGATGGCACCACCAGTCTTGTTTACAAGATGTAGGTGTGGAGGATCTATGAACATGCACAATTTCAACCCAATACATTGAAGAACCACTAAGAAGAACAGATGTCAAATGCAGAGATCGATGCTATGCAAAATGTATTGTAAGTGGCGCCACCAGTTGCAATTACAAGATGGAGAGATCCAAGATCTATGGATATGCAAACTTTCAGCTCAATACATTGAGCCACTCCTCAGATATTGGCTGTTATCTAAAAGACACCCAGATTCAGACTGCAAAGGAAGGATTGCAGGTGGTGCCACCTGTCTGTTATGCACAACTACATAGGTGAGGGAACAGCTATGCCAGCTTATGGAAATATTGGTCCAAGGGTCTCAGAGGAAACGAACACAGTTTTTGTATCACATTTTTAATTATTTTGGGGGTAATTACGAGCCCATAGCTCAGAGGATATGGGTAACAGAGACCAAATTTCAGATTTCTCTGAAGACTTTTCATGGACCTCCCTAGATGTCAAGTATGAAGATTCTAGGTCAAGTGGTTATGATTTGTACTCTTTTAACAGATGACAGCTTCTTTGAAAGTCTCAAAAAGAGATAAAAATGCGTACAAATTTAAAAACTATATATAGGTGGTGCCACCAGTCTGCAGGAACTGATGAAACATTCCATGATCAATATGCATGCAAAAAATCATGGCCACCAGTACATTAGTTATTCATATACTGCAGCTTTTGTATCACATTTTTAATTATTCTTAGGGGTATTTACAAGCCCAATAGCTCGAAGGATATGGGTAACAGAGACCTAATTTCATGTTTTCACAGAGACTTTTCATGGACCTCCCTTGATGTCAAGTTAGAAGAATCCAGGTCCAGCGGTTATGATTTGTGCCCTGTTAACAGATGACAGCTAGCTTCTTTGAAAGTCTCAAAAATAAATAAAAAAATTGTAAAAATTTAAAAAATTACAGGTGGCACCACCAGTTTGCAGGAACTGATAGAACATCCATTGATCAATATTCATGCAAAGAATCATGGTGATCAATGCAGTAGTTATTCAGATACTTTAGCTTTTGTATTAAATTTTGCATTATTCCGGAGGGGGGTAATTCGGAGCCCCATAGCTCAAAGGATATAGATAACAAAGATCTAATTTCAGGTTTTCAAGAGGATTTTTCATGGATCTCCATGGATATTACGTTTGAAGATTCCAGGTCCAGTGGTTACGATTTGTGCCCTGTTAACAGATGACAGTTTCATTGCAGGTCTGAAAAAAAAGAGAAAAAATAGAAATATAAGAACAAATAGAAAGGCGCTGTGCAAAAATGGTAGCAGGTGGCGCCACCAATTTTGTATATGATAAAGAGCTATGCGAGATCTATACACATGCAAAATTTCAGGGGGATATGTCAAACCAGTTCTCAGATATAAGCCTGAATGTCTGCAGCGTGAACATAAATGTAGGTGGCGCCACGTTCCACAAAATCCAGAAAGCTATCCATTAGATGTATAAACATGCAAAATTTTAGGCAGATAAGTCAAACCACTATTGAGATATGAGTGATTTTATCCCACAGCAGACAAACAGACGGATGTCAGCGAAAATGGTTGCAGATGGCTCCTCCAGTTTTGCATATGATAAAGAGCTATGTGAGATCTATACGCATGCAAAATTTCAGGAGGAAACAGCAAACAGTCTTGAGATATAAGCCTGGATGTCTGCAGCATAAACATAAATGTAGGTGGTGCCACCTACCACAAAATCCAGAAAGATGTATCAACCTGCAAAATTTTACCCAGATAAGTAAAAAAACTGCCGAGATATGAATGATTTTATCCCACGACAGAAAAACAGACAAAGCTGTGCAAAACTGGTTGCAGGTGGCGCCACCAGTTTTGCGTCTGATAAAGAGCTATGTGAGATCACACACGCAAAATTTCAAAAAGATAAGTCTTGAGATATAAGTCTGCATGTCAGCAGCCTGAACATGAATGTAGGTGGTGCCAACTGTCATAAATCAAGAAAGCTATCCAGGATGTATACACATGCAAAATTTCAGGTAGATAAGTCCAACCAATGCAGAGATATGAGTGATTTTATCCCAAGGTAGATGAACAGAAGGAGGCTGTGCAAAAATGGCTGCAGGTGGCACCACCATTTTAGTGTATGTTATAAAGCTATCCAAGGGCTACATTTGTGCAAAAGTTTTAGCCTGATTGGTCAAACGGTTCCCAAGATATGTTGGTTTATGTGTGGAAAGAGACACACAAATGGATGCTGGGCAGAGAGTAAAGGTCAGAGGTCAACCAAAAATGATAGTGCAGCAGTTAACATTCGACCCAATCATAATCCTGAATTAAAAAAAAATTTCGCCTAGTGGTTACAGAGGAGTTCTCCGGAAACCAATGCCGCGGCGGTGTCATCGTCCAACTGAAAAAACTGTATCCGCAAAACTCTGTTTTGGCGGATACAATTACCAGATATTAAATACTGAATTTACAGAATAATGTGTATTACCATGATCAATTATTTTACAGAAAACTGGATCTGATGTCAGTCATGTTTAATTACACATTGAGCAATGCAAATATTTGTTATATTCCAAAACAGACCTCTGTATAAGGTTATCAGTTTGAATATTACGCATACAAGTAGACCTATATTTTCCAAACTGATCTCACTAATGAATTGCATTTTATTTAATACTATTACCTCTAAAAAGCACACAATACTGACCTACATTATACACATTTAATTAAGAAATGAAGTCCCAGTTGTTTTCACATGAGGCATGTAGACTTAGAAGAAATATAATGGATTTTCAATGCAGATTGAAGGACTTTATGTCATTTATCAAAGAAAGGTCAAACTGACCACCCTATGGCCAAGCATCCCTGCCCGGCTCCAAAGCCTACGTAGCTAATATACACTCATTGTATTTTCAATCACATTTCTTCAGCCTTGAACATCTCTGATACCTGGATGTCTTAAGCCATTTTGTCCTATATTAAAGCCAAATGCAGAAAGAATACCAAGTTAATTTCAGGCTTCTTGATATAAATTTGTTGAAAGTGTGTAAAATCTTGAATTGTGAAGTACCGGTAGCATGGTACTGTCGCGGAGCTGTGTGTGTTCACTGTATGTTTACAACCACTAATCACACCCAGTGCACATTTATTTCCATTGTGTACATAAGTAAGCAAACATCTATGATTGGTGCCCTGTATAATGATTTAACAAACTGCCACACTGTGATTGAACACAAAGAGCTATGACTATAGCTCAGCTGAATGAAATTCATCTGAGCTAAAAGGCCACGGAGTCAATTTCTGAATTTTAAAAGAAATATCTCTGCCAGTGGAAAGATGTTATCCAGCTGTCATAAAAAAATTACCATCTGAAGTTAAATTAAAGGATTTTTATGGTACTAAAATAATATTGAACTCCATTAACAAATTCCTGAGAGTTAATTAACCCTTTACTGTTTACATTTAATTTTAGATTTCCGACAAATTCTGACACTATATATATTTGCACTAACAGCCATATCTTTTCAAGCTTTTTTGTATCTTTATCAAATTTTCAACCGTTCCCACTAAGAGAGTTTGCTGAAGATTATTGAAAATCATTGAAACTTAGAAATAATATGGAATGTTTTTGTCCTGAAAGAATCTATACATATCATGGCATTCTAGTTGCCAATTTTGAGTGCTCTTTTGTGGCTTGTAAACAGTAAAGGGTTAAACCGGAGCTGTTTACGTATAAAACCACAAAAACTTGTTACACCTGGTCAATTTTGATGAGAAACTGAACATAGGATCATTTGGCATTTTCAGCACAGACCATTGTCACCTACCAGAGCGGAGTACAATCCTGAGGTCATTCTGTCAGGAATCACCAGGCAGGTCCAATGTAGGCAATTCATGATGAATGTAGACATTGATTTAGGCATTCAAGTGTTCTTTTTTTCAAATTTACCTGTGCTGTCCAACAATAAATAACAAATCAGGGTTATATTTATATAGACATATTAACTCTTTCACACCAGCAAAGTCAGCCATCTAGTTCTTACATTTCACATGCAGGATTCATAAACATGCAATCTTACAAGAGTCGAAGACACTTCCATGACATTTCCATTACTTCTTTGGCATTTTGTTACAAAACAATTAACAAGATAAAGCAGTAAATGCAAAAATGTAAGGCAATATTTAGACATGATCACTCACCTGAAAGTATAATCAGAAATGAACACTTACCTGTAAGTATAATCTTAGAAGACTCACCTGTAAACATAACCAGGGATAATCACTTACCTGTAGGTATAATCTGAGAACACTCACCTGTAAGCATAATCAGAGATGATCACTCACCTGTAAGCATAATCAGAGATGATCACTCACCTGTAAGTATAATCAGAGATGACCACTCACCTGTTAGCATAATCAGAGATGATCACTCACCTGTAAGCATATTCAGATATGATCACTCACCTGTAAACATAATCAGAAATGACCACTCACCTGTAAGCATAATCAGAAATGACCACTCACCTGTAAGCATAATCAGAAATGACCACCCTTACAGAAAAAAAGCACAGTTTAAGCACATTCAAGAAGCACAGAAAAAGCACTAAAGAAGTACAAAAGGAGCATGCTTTAAGCACAGCTGGGGCATATAAAAAGCACCTTTTAAGCATATTCAGAGTGTGCTTAAATATTACTGGAATGGAAATGGCACTTAGAAAATATTTTAGCAAAGAGCACTATAAAAGCACAGAAAAAGAATACATGGAGCACTTTTAAAGCACAGTTTAAGCACATGAGAAGTATTAAAGGAAGCACAAAAAAACCTACTTGAAGCACTATTTTCAAGCACAGATTCAGCACATTAGAAGTATTCATAGAAGCACAGTAAAAACACACTTGGAGCACTTTTGAAGCACAGATTCAGCACATGAAAAGTATTCCTTAAAGCACAATAAAAGCATACTTGGAGCAATTTTGAAGTACAGATTAAGCACATGAGAAGTATTCATAGAAGCACAAAAAGGCATACTTTGAGCACTTTTGAAGCCCAGTTTAAGCACATGAGAAGTATTCATAGAAGCACAAAGAAGCATACTTTGACCATTTTGAAGCACAGTTTAAGCAAATTTGAAGTATTCATGAAAGCACAGAAAAAGCATTCATGGAGCACTTTTAAAGCACAGATTAAGCACACAAGAAGTATTCCTTGAAGCACAAAAAAGCATACTTTGAGCACCTTTGAAGCACAGTATAAGCACATGAGAAGTATTCATAGAAGCACAAAAAAAACATACTTTGAGCACTTTTGAAGCACAGTATAAGCACATGAGAAGTAATCATTGAAGCACAAAAAAACATACTTTGAGCACCTTTGAAGCATGCTATTTAGCATACAGACATTCATCCAAAGAAAATAGACAAACAGAATGCAATATTTATTTAGTTTATTCAGAATCATCATCACTACTCTCATCTTGGATGAACTCAGGTGTTTTGTAGGCTGAGCCTTTGCCTTTTTTAAGATATTTGTTATTTAAACAAATGGTGGCAGTGATCTTGCTATGCAGGGCAGCTTTGCACTTCACGAAGTCGCCAACATCTTCATTTGAGGCAAACACTGAAAAAAAATAATAAATCCTACATAACACATCGCGTCTTTTCAATTTGTTGCATCAACTTTTTTGTTTTACAAATGTTTATAAACATAAATCTTGTCAGGGTTGCCTTATTTTACAAGTACTTAAATTTCCAGGTGTTACTCCTTGCAAAAAGTGCACTCAATGGAAATATATTCCCAATAAATGTCAGTTATAACTCAGTCATCTGATATTAATAGCTTTTTAAAAACACATGCAAATTATCATCACAAAACTGTATCACTTCTATCAAAAGTCAAATCTATTTTGTGTTCAGATCATTTAATATTCTTATGACAGCTGTTCAGGTTCCAAAAGTGCTTACAGGCAATAGGGTTGATTCGGTGCTTTCCCACCTTCTTCACACTTCCTGGCTCAATGATCTCAGAAGAGGTCAACAGACAGTTTAGCATGTGCCTCGCTTTTGTGGTAGACGTAAGTTTCCTCCTGTTTTCTTCCATAGCTGAAGGGTCCACAAAGAAACCGCTTCCAGGGACTACCTCTACTTTCTGCAAAAAAAAATGAAAAGAATATTTTAAATGTGAGACAACTGAGGTCTTTTACAAAGTGCATTATGTTCCGGCCCATAACTTCAAGAATTTAAAAAATATTGAACTAATTTCTGGAATGTACATAGGAAATATATAGAGGAATTAATATATTAACAAGTGGCCTGTGGGTCATGATGCTCAGCCGACTGACATGTTGATAATATGTCCTTGCACGGATAACCAATTAAAATAGGTGACATCATTGTTCATGCATATTAGCTTAAGTTCATCAAGACCAATAAGCACAACAAATCTGATGACAATCCAACCAGCTTTTCATGAGGAATCTGGCAATTTGTGTGTATTTTGCATTATTTCTGGGGTGCTCAAACATATCCCAAAACTCTGAGAATATTGGTCACTGTGACTCAATTTCAGGTTTCTGGGGAGATCTTTTGAGGAACTCTCAGGATGTCAAGTTAGATGATTTCGGGCCCCATGGTTATGATTTGTGCCCTGCTTTGGTATCAAATTTTCAATTATTCTTGGGGGGGGGAGGGGGGGTACTTCTGAGCCTCACAGCTCGGACAATATGGGTGACAGACCTAATTTCAGGTTTCTAAGGAGACTTTTCATGGGCCTCCCAGCATGTCAAGAAAGAAGATTCTAGGTCTAGTCATTACGATTTAAGCCCTATTATCAGATGACATCATCTTTTAAGGTCTCAAAAATAGAGAAAAAAAAATGTAAAATATAAAAAAATACAGGTGGCGCCATGAGTTGGCAAAAACTAATGTAACACCCCATGATCAATATCTATGCAAAGAATCATGGTGATCAATGCATTAGTAGTTCAGATACTTGAGCTTTTGTATCAAATTTTTCATTATTCTTGGGGGTACTTCAGAGCACCATAGCTTCAAGAATATGGGTAACAGAGACCTAATTCCAAGTTTCCAAGAAGACTTTTCATGGACCTCTCTGGATGTAAAGTGAGAAGATTCAGGGTCGAGTGGTTACAATTTGTGCCCTTTTACAGATGACGGCATCTTTTGAGGTCTCAAAAATAGAGAAAAAAATCGTAAAATATTGAAAAAATACAGGTGGTGCTACCAGTCTGCAGAAACTGATGAAAAACTCCATGATCAATATCCATGCAAAGAATCATGGTGATCAATGCATTAGTTGTTCAGATACTTATGAAATTTGCCATTATTCTGGGGGGTACTTCAGGGCACAATAGCTGGAAGAATATAGGTAACAGAGATCAAATTCCAAGTTTCCAAGAAGACTTTTCATGGATCTCTCTGGATGTAAAGTGAGAAGATTCCAGGTCCAGCGGTTACGATTTGTGCCCTGTAAACGGATGACAGCAAAAATTTGTAAAAAAATAAAAAAAGCACAGGTGGTGCCACAAGTCTGCAGAAGTTGTTGAAACAGTCCATGATTAATTTCCATGCAAAGATTTATGGTGATCAATGCATTAGTTGTTCAGATATTTGAGCTTTTGAATCAAATTTTTCATTATTCTGGGAGGGACTTTGGAGCCCCATAGCTTGAAGAATATGGATAACAGAGACCTTATTCTAGGTTTTCAAGAAGACTTTTCATTGACCTATCTGGATGTAAATTTAGAAGATTCCAGATCCAGTGGTTACGATTTGTGCCCTGTTAACAGATGACGGCATCTTTAAAGGTCTCAAAATAGAGAAAAAAAATCATAAAAAATAAACAAGGCCTACAGGCCTAATGCGAACCTGTGTATTAATTGGGAAATACATCAGGTATAATGCTTCAGTTCTGGACCATTACTTCTCATGTATATGAACAATGCATGTACTAAACATTTTGAATAAGAAACAATTACACAAACATCACTGCTGAAATTCTGGCATGGGTGCACACAACACAAAAATGATTGTAGCTGGCACCACCAGTCTTGTATACAACAAAGCTATCAGAGAAATATACATATGCCAAATTTCAGCCTGATATATTAGACCCCTCCTGAGAACTAGAAATTGGGTAGTCGACAAGCGACTACTTGTATTTGCCAAAATCAGAGTGGAACGGGTGAAGTGAGGCATGGATTGTGTGGCAAGGGGAGATAGAGTGAGGTGTGTTGCATATTAGCATGGATGTCTGCAGCCGAAATGTGTATGAGGTTGCGCCACCTACCACAAAATCCAGAAAGCTGGCCAAGTTGTATACATATGCAAAATTTTAGGCAGATAAATCAAACCACTTCATGTATATGAGTTATTATATCCCACAGCAGACAAACAGAAGGACTTGTGCAAAAATGGTGGCAGGTGATGCCACCAATTTTGTGTATGATTTAGAGCTATGTGAGATCTATACACAGGCAAAATTTCCGGGGGATATGTCCAACCAGTCCTGAGATATAAGCCTGAATATGTGCAGCGTTAACATGAATGTAGGTGGCGCCACCTGTCAAAAAAAATTGAGAAAGCTATCCAAGATGTATAAACACTCAAAATTTTAGGCAGATAAGTCAAACCACTACTTAGATATGAGTGATTTTAGCCCGAGGCAGACAAACAGATGGACGCTGTTCAAAAATGGTTGCAGGTGGTCCCTCCAGTTTTGTGTATGATATTAAGAGCTATGTGAGATCTATACACATGCAAAATTTTGGCCCAATCGGTCAAATGGTTCCCGAGATATGAACTTAGATGTTTGCAGCGTAAACATGAATGTAGGTGGCACCACCTGTGTCAAGAAATCAAGAAAGCTGTCCAGGCTGTATAAACCTGCAAAATTTTAGGCAGATATGTCAAACCACATCCTAGATATGAGGGATTTTAACCCAAGGCAGACGAACAGATGGACACCATGCAAACATGGTTGGTGGATACAAATAAGCAGGGACACACTGTGCAAAAATTATTGTAGGCCACCACCAGTCTTGTATATGACAAATATATTCGATATGTATGAATATGCCCAATATCAGGCTGATATTTCAAATTCCTTTGTAGAAATAAGCAGGCACATACACTGTGCAAAATTCATTGTAGGTCGCGACACCTGTCTTGTGAACGAGAAGCCATCAAAGACACATAGACAGGTCAAAATATCAGACCAATACATCAAACTTACCTGAGTCTGATGAATGGCGCTGATGAGGCTTAGGTGGGACAAATTTGCTGGCTCAGGCTACTTGCTGCACAGAGTGAACTCTTGACCTGCACCTGGCTAGACTGAGTGAACTTTTGACCTGTACCTGGCTGCACCAAGTGAACTCTTGACCTGTTGCATAATCTGACACAGTTGGCAGTCTGCCAAAGCTATAAATAGATCCAGGCTGACCTTTGGCCATGGTGCCCATGAGGTGTTCACATGTCACCCATGAGGTGATCACATGCCTTGTGCTTGGCTGCACTGATTGAACTCTTGACCTATATCTGGCTGCACTAAATGAACTCTTGATCTGTTAATAAAATAATAAAAGATGCAGTCCTTTAATTTTTACAGGTCCAATAATTCTGCCAAAAATCATTCAAGTAAACTTGAAAATCATTTTAGTATGCTTTTTGGGACAGATGACTAAGTTCAACTTCCTGTAACTCAGCCAAAATTCACCGAACTTGAACCATTTGAACAAACTTGAGAGAGATGGGATGAAAGATTATTTCTGTGAAATTTGAACAATTTGGCTTAACTGTTTTTGAGGAGAAGATTTTTAAAGTTTTTCTTTCAGCTTTTTCTCTATAAAATCTAAGAAAATGCAGAGTTTTTTAGATGGCTATTTTTTAGCATTAAATTTCATGATGCTAGCTCCAGTCGTTTTCAAAATAGTACGGGTTAACATACAGACGATGGATGCCCTCAAACCAATGCCTTAGCTCACAGGTTCAGTAAAAATTACTACAAATGCACAATGAATGCAAAATTATAAAACAGATACATCTAACTGATGGCAAAATCTTGAATTAAGTTGAGTATGGATACCAATTATTTATAATCCATGTACAGCCGTCTTTATATACCCACAGAGACCTGTATACCTGTGATTGTAAACAATATTGCCTGGCATGAGGAATATCTAAAATCATAAATCTACATTTTTTAAAAGCTTTTAAAAAACATTCTTGTCAATATTAACCTTAGATAACCTGAAATCTAAATGTCTAGAGACATGATGTAACAGATGCTGATAAACTGGTGCCAGGCTAGATGTATCTGCTTCACACTGCTGACATATATGGTAAAATGACTCAATTGAATCTTCATAATTCACCCTATATTCATTCTTTGGAACCATAAAGGACAATTATAATAAGAATTATTCAGGGGATTATTCTTGTAAAATATTAAACAAATTGGCCTCAGTGGCATGCGCAGTCAAAAAACGTTTTGCAGTTTTATAACTCATATGGGAAAATACAGCAAAATGGCTTAGCTGAGCTTCCCATAACGCAGCCAAAAATCATTGAACCAAAACCATTTGAACAAACTTGAATTATCAACATCTAAGGATAATTTATGTGTGAGATTTAAGAATTTGGCCCAGTGGTTTTTGAGAAGAAGATATTTGTAGCCACTGAGCTAAAATGGGCTGTTATGGCATATGACTAAATTCAGCTTCCCATAACTCAGACAAAATCAATGAACTTAGACCATCTTAACAAAGTTCAGAAAGCACTACCCCAGTATCATTTCTGTGCGATATTAAACAATTTAGCCATATGGTTTCAGAGAAGAAGTTTTTTGTAGCCACCAGTATAATATGGGCACTGATGACCCCTGTACAAAAAAAGGCTGTAAAGGTGGCGCCACCAGTACCTCAATTTCAGATATGACTCATGTGACCAACACTTGCAGATAATTTGGTCATGACAGCTCCAGTCTTTTCTGAGATTGTAATTTTAGTAGGCTTTTTTGGACAGATGACTAAGTTCAACTTCCTGTAACTGAGCCAAAAATCTTAAACCATTCAAACAAACTTGAGAGAGATTGTTCCAGGAATCATTTCTGTGAAATATTGGACAATTTGGCTGAATAGTTTCGGAGAAGAAGATTTTTAAAGGTTTTATAGCTTCTTCTCTATAAAATCTAAGAAAATGCAGTTAGCCAAAAAATTAGCAAAATCCGAGTTTTTTAGATGACTAATTTTTTGCATAAAATTTTGTGATGCGAACTCTTGCTGTTTTCAATATAGTATGGGTTAACATACAGACACCGGACGCCGGACGCCTGACCACTGATGACGGACGATACCACACCATCGCATAAGCTCACAGGTTTGCAAAAAAATTACAGGTGCGACACCAGTCTGCAGAAACTGATGAAACACTCCATGATCTCCATGGTGATCAATGCATTGGTTGTTCAGATATTTGAGCTTTTGTATCAAATTTTTCATTATTCTGGGGGGTACTTCGGAGCCCCATAGCTGGAAGAATATGGGGAACAGAGATCAAATTCAAAGTTTCCAAGGAGACTTTTCATGGACCTCTCTTGATGTAAAGTGAGAAGATTCCAGGTCCAGTGGTTACAATTTGTGCCCTGTTAACAGATGACAGCATCTTTTGAGGTCTCAAAAATAGAGAAAAAAAATCGTAAAAATATGGGTGGCACCACCAGTCTGCAGAAACTGATGGAACACTCCATGATCAATATCCATGCAAAGAATCATGGTGATCAATGCATTAGTTGTTCAGATATTTGAGCTTTTGTATCAAATTTTTCATTATTCTGGGGGGTACTTTGGAGCCCCATAGCTTGAATAATATGGGTAACAGAGACCTAATTCCAGGTTTCCAAGGAGATTTTTCATGAACCTCTCTAGATGTAAAGTTAGAAGATTCCAGGTCCAGCGGTTACGATTTGTGCCTTGTTAACGGATGGACGACGGAAAAAGAGTGATCGCTATAGCTCAGATAACTTACAGTCAGCTGAGCTAAAAATGATCACTATCAGGTAAGTGGTTTTGATATTAGGCAATTTTGAAGTGTAACAATGTGTTTTCAAAGGAAAATGGAGGTTTTTTCCTAATAATTCGAAGGAACGAAGTCCTAGTGACCCAATTTTTGGTATGGTAGGAGATTTTGGGGACATCTAAAGGTATGCTGAATTTTAGATTCATAGGTCCAAAGGTTTCAAAACGTGCCTGTTTAACAGACTGACGGATGGACAGCCGTCGAACAAAGGAACAAGACTATAGCTCAGATGACTTATAGTCAGCTGAGCTAAAAAAATTATGCTATATTTTATAAAAGATCTAATGCCCCTAGTGCACAGGCGCAAGGACTCAAAGGCAGGGGAGGGGGAATGGTGGGAATTACAACATCTCTGCATATACATACAGGACAAACAATGCCTTATTTCCCATTCTGCTGAGACAGGAAAATAACGAACAAATGTTTCATTTAGATCCTCATGTTTTATTACATCATTTTTTTTATAATTTATAATTATTATACATTTCCAATATAACATATATATATATCTTAATATAAAGGTGGATTCATATATCTAAATTGCAACATCATATATATTTTTCCAAGCAGGGCCCTAATAATAATTGTTTTTTAAGGGTCAAATTTTTGTTTGTTACAGTTCAAATGCAAAATTGCGCCCCACAAACAAGTTATTTGCACATTTTTTTCTGTTTTCATGCTTTGTGGTCGAGATTAAAACATAGACTAGTACCGGCTCTTTAATGCCACTGCTGCTCCAGGGCTGTGATCGGATTTTGAACCAACTTTCATTATACTTTTTTGCAATATAAATTTAAATAAAAAATAACATTAAAGATTATATAAGACCTTGAGAAATTTCTATTGTATTTCTTTATAAAATGATCTCAGATATTGTTTTAACAATGCATGACCAGAATGCATTTTGATGGGGAATCCCCTTTGACACTGCAAAGGTCAAGGTCGACCTGTGCTGTCACTCTCTGCACGATTCTGACACCTGTGGAATTATATAATCTGCTTTGTATTTAAAATTACCTTTAAAGAAATAAAAATGTCACATATTTCGAAGATCCTTTAAACTTTTGACAAATTCAACCTATACATTGATTATTTTCTTATATTTCAATCATAACATGACATTTCTATGTCTGCATGTGCTGAGGAATAATTTATATTTTATGTTATTTTCATGGTAAAATAAATGCTGCCCACCCACATCATCTTCTGAAAAAAGTGTCTGAGAAACATATTTATTCTTTTGGCCTTATTAAAGAGTGAAAAGTATAAAGAGTTCTAAAGTTCTGGTTTCTAAACAGGTTGGCAGTCCCAACAGGAGTCAAATTTTGAAAGTGTTTGGATCAGTTGGAACAAGGTGAGCTTTAGTATTTGCTTTGAGTACAAGGAATCATTCACAAATGTAATCTGTTGCACAGCCAGTGAGAGCTTTGTAAACACTTAGATGTAAACATAGAAAGGCAGTGTAGCTCAGTGAGAACTGGATTTATGAGATCCCATTTTCTTGTGAGAGTAATAAGGCAAACTGTGGAATTCTTACGTTTTCAGAAATAACAAGGAAAATTTTTAAAAAATTTAAAATATCAAGCTTGCCTGAGAAGTATTGTTCAACTGAAGAAAATGTCAGGGATGATAAGCATACCAAGTTTAAGGAAAATCTATATACATACTACAGAGACACTAGTGGCTCATTTGCTGAAGCAATAGCAGCCGCTAGTGTATAAGTTTAGTCATCATAACTCTGACCTCTCCCCTTCAAAAACAGCATACCCAAAGTAGAAAGTACCGTGAGACTGAGCCTTCAGTTGTGCCTGAAGCTGTACTATCTGATGCTGGAGTTTGCCGATTTTCTCCTCCTTTTGCTCCCCCTCCTCTGTAAGACTTTTTCCTCAAGCACAGCACATTTTACACAGGTCGAAGTAACTAACTTTGACTTGGGTGCCTTCAACTCAACAGAAGGGTGTGCCTGTTGGTGATCTGAAAGTAAAACAAACTTCCATGATTTCTTAGCCTGCTGTTTATAAGTAACTGTGACTGTCCATGCATAATGATATCATCCATGAAGGTACCTTAAGTTAAGCACAGGTTCAGCTTTTAATCTTTCAGCATTTTGTAAATGCCCTCCCTTTACATACAGATTCACAAAAACTGGCAAATTAAAAATACTAAAGTGCTTTCATTCGGCAGACTGTTTCCCGTAACTCCAACTCCCAAAAAAGAAAATAATGCTTTGAGAATTACCACCAGCAAAATTAGTACAAATTAAAGAAATTGTTAGCCTGTTGCTTTTGCTTCAGTTAATCGTAAGCATGTTGCTTTTGCTTAGGTAATATGTGTACCTGGTGTTTCATCCCTCTGGCTGAATTGCTGGAGTGCATTAATTTAATACATGCTCTCTTTTCCTCTCACCTTCTTTCAGAGCAGCTTCATCTGAAAGAAATATAAAATGATGAAACACCTGAAAGCATAATCAGAAATGACCACTCACCTGAAAGCATAATCAGAAATGACCACTCACCTGTAAGCATACTCAAAGATGATCACTCACCTGTAAGCATACTCAGAGATGATCACTCACCTGTAAGCATACTCAGAAATGACTACTCACCTGTAAGCATAATCAGAGATGATCACTCACCTGAAAGCATAATCAGAAATGACCACTCACCTGTAAGCATACTCAGAGATGATCACTCACCTGAAAGCATAATCAGAAATGACCACTCACCTGTAAGCATACTCAGAGTTGATCACTCACCTGTAAGCATACTCAGAGATGATCACTCACCTGTAAGCATACTCAGAAATGACTACTCACCTGTAAGCATAATCAGAGATGATCACTCACCTGTAAGCATAATCAGAAATGACCACTCACCTGAAAGCATAATCAGAAATGATCACTCACCTGTAAGCATACTCAGAAATAACTACTCACCTGTAAGCATAATCAGAGATGATCACTCACCTGTAAGCATAATCAGAAATGACCACTCACCTGAAAGCATAATCAGAAATGACCACTCACCTGAAAGCATAATCAGAAATGACCACTCACCTGAAAGCATAATCAGAAATGACCACTCACCTGAAAGCATAATCAGAAATGACCACTCACCTGAAAGCATAATCAGAAATGACCACTCACCTGAAAGCATAATCAGAAATGACCACTCACCTGTAAGCATACTCAGAGATGATCACTCACCTGTAAGCATACTCAGAAATGATCACTCACCTGTAAGCATACTTAGAGATGATCACTCACCTGTAAGCATAATCATAAATGACCACTCACCTGTAAGCATACTCAGAGATGATCACTCACCTGTAAGCATACTCAGAGATGATCACTCACCTGTAAGCATACTCAGAAATGACTACTCACCTGTAAGCATAATCAGAGATGATCACTCACCTGTAAGCATAATCAGAAATGACCACTCACCTGAAAGCATAATCAGAAATGATCACTCACCTGTAAGCATACTCAGAAATAACTACTCACCTGTAAGCATAATCAGAGATGATCACTCACCTGTAAGCATAATCAGAAATGACCACTCACCTGAAAGCATAATCAGAAATGACCACTCACCTGAAAGCATAATCAGAAATGACCACTCACCTGTAAGCATACTCAGAGATGATCACTCACCTGTAAGCATACTCAGAAATGATCACTCACCTGTAAGCATACTTAGAGATGATCACTCACCTGTAAGCATAATCAGAAATGACCACTCACCTGTAAGCATACTCAGAGATGATCACTCACCTGTAAGCATACTCAGAGATGATCACTCACCTGTAAGCATAATCAGAGATGATCACTCACCTGTAAGCATACTCAGAGATGATCACTCACCTGTAAGCATACTCAGAAATGACTACTCACCTGTAAGCATAATCAGAAATGACCACTCACCTGAAAGCATAATCAGAAATGACCACTCACCTGAAAGCATAATCAGAAATGACCACTCACCTGTAAGCATACTCAGATATGATCACTCACCTGTAAGCATACTCAGAAATGACTACTCACCTGTAAGCATACTCAGAGATGACCACTCACCTGTAAGCATAATCAGAAATGACCACTCACCTGTAAGCATAATTAGAAATGACCAGTCACCTGAAAGCATAATCAGAAATGACCACTCACCTGAAAGCATCATCAGAGATGATCACTCAACTGTAAGCATAATCAGAGATGAGCACTCACCTGTAAGCATAATCAGAGATGATCACTCACCTGTAAGCATAATCAGAGATAATCACTCACCTGTAAGCATATTCAGAGATGATCACTCACCTGTAAGCATAATCAGAGATGATCACTCACCTGTAAGCATAATCAGAGATGATCACTCACCTGTAAGCATAATCAGAGATGATCACTCACCTGTAAGCATAATCAGAGATGATCACTCACCTGTAAGCATAATCAGAGATGATCACTTACCTGTAAGCATAATCAGAGATGATCACTCACCTGTTAGCATAATCAGAGATAATCACTCACCTGTAAGCATAATCAGAGATGATCACTCACCTGTAAGTATAATCAGAGATGATCACTCACCTGTAAGCATAATCAGAGATGATCACTCACCTGTAAGCATAATCAGAGATGACCACTCACCTGTTAGCATAATCAGAGATGACCACTCACCTGTAAGCATAATCAGAGATGATCACTCACCTGTAAGCATAATCAGAGATGATCACTCACCTGTAAGCATAATCAGAGATGATCACTCACCTGTAAGCATAATCAGAGATGATCACTCGATCACCTGTAAGCATAATCAGAGATGATCACTCACCTTTAAGCATAATCAGAGATGATCACTCACCTGTAAGTATAATCAGAGATGATCACTCACCTGTTAGCATAATCAGAGATGACCACTCACCTGTAAGCATAATCAGAGATGATCACTCACCTGTAAGCATAATCAGAGATGATCACTCACCTGTAAGCATAATCAGAGATGATCACTCACCTGTAAGCATAATCAGAGATGATCACTCGATCACCTGTAAGCATAATCAGAGATGATCACTCACCTTTAAGCATAATCAGAGATGATCACTCACCTGTAAGTATAATCAGAGATGATCACTCACCTGTAAGCATAATCTGAGATGACCACTCATCTGTAAGCATTAATCTGAGATGATCACTCACCTGTAAGCATAATCAGAATTGACCACTCCCCTGTAAGCATTAATCAGAGATGATCACTCATCCGTAAGCATACTCAGAGATGACCACTCACCTGTAAGCATAAACAGAGATGATCACTCACCTGTAAGCATAATCAGAGATGATCACTCGATCACCTGTAAGCATAATCAGAGATGATCACTCACCTTTAAGCATAATCAGAGATGATCACTCACCTGTAAGTATAATCAGAGATTATCACTCATCTGTAAGCATAATCAGAAATGACCACTCACCTGTAAGCATAATTAGAAATGACCAGTCACCTGAAAGCATAATCAGAAATGACCACTCACCTGAAAGCATAATCAGAGATGATCACTCACCTGTAAGCATAATCATAAATGACCACTCACCTGTAAGCATACTCAGAGATGATCACTCACCTGTAAGCATACTCAGAGATGATCACTCACCTGTAAGCATACTCAGAAATGACTACTCACCTGTAAGCATAATCAGAGATGATCACTCACCTGTAAGCATAATCAGAAATGACCACTCACCTGAAAGCATAATCAGAAATGATCACTCACCTGTAAGCATACTCAGAAATAACTACTCACCTGTAAGCATAATCAGAGATGATCACTCACCTGTAAGCATAATCAGAAATGACCACTCACCTGAAAGCATAATCAGAAATGACCACTCACCTGAAAGCATAATCAGAAATGACCACTCACCTGTAAGCATACTCAGAGATGATCACTCACCTGTAAGCATACTCAGAAATGATCACTCACCTGTAAGCATACTTAGAGATGATCACTCACCTGTAAGCATAATCAGAAATGACCACTCACCTGTAAGCATACTCAGAGATGATCACTCACCTGTAAGCATACTCAGAGATGATCACTCACCTGTAAGCATAATCAGAGATGATCACTCACCTGTAAGCATACTCAGAGATGATCACTCACCTGTAAGCATACTCAGAAATGACTACTCACCTGTAAGCATAATCAGAAATGACCACTCACCTGAAAGCATAATCAGAAATGACCACTCACCTGAAAGCATAATCAGAAATGACCACTCACCTGTAAGCATACTCAGATATGATCACTCACCTGTAAGCATACTCAGAAATGACTACTCACCTGTAAGCATACTCAGAGATGACCACTCACCTGTAAGCATAATCAGAAATGACCACTCACCTGTAAGCATAATTAGAAATGACCAGTCACCTGAAAGCATAATCAGAAATGACCACTCACCTGAAAGCATCATCAGAGATGATCACTCAACTGTAAGCATAATCAGAGATGAGCACTCACCTGTAAGCATAATCAGAGATGATCACTCACCTGTAAGCATAATCAGAGATAATCACTCACCTGTAAGCATATTCAGAGATGATCACTCACCTGTAAGCATAATCAGAGATGATCACTCACCTGTAAGCATAATCAGAGATGATCACTCACCTGTAAGCATAATCAGAGATGATCACTCACCTGTAAGCATAATCAGAGATGATCACTCACCTGTAAGCATAATCAGAGATGATCACTTACCTGTAAGCATAATCAGAGATGATCACTCACCTGTTAGCATAATCAGAGATAATCACTCACCTGTAAGCATAATCAGAGATGATCACTCACCTGTAAGTATAATCAGAGATGATCACTCACCTGTAAGCATAATCAGAGATGATCACTCACCTGTAAGCATAATCAGAGATGACCACTCACCTGTTAGCATAATCAGAGATGACCACTCACCTGTAAGCATAATCAGAGATGATCACTCACCTGTAAGCATAATCAGAGATGATCACTCACCTGTAAGCATAATCAGAGATGATCACTCACCTGTAAGCATAATCAGAGATGATCACTCGATCACCTGTAAGCATAATCAGAGATGATCACTCACCTTTAAGCATAATCAGAGATGATCACTCACCTGTAAGTATAATCAGAGATGATCACTCACCTGTTAGCATAATCAGAGATGACCACTCACCTGTAAGCATAATCAGAGATGATCACTCACCTGTAAGCATAATCAGAGATGATCACTCACCTGTAAGCATAATCAGAGATGATCACTCACCTGTAAGCATAATCAGAGATGATCACTCGATCACCTGTAAGCATAATCAGAGATGATCACTCACCTTTAAGCATAATCAGAGATGATCACTCACCTGTAAGTATAATCAGAGATGATCACTCACCTGTAAGCATAATCTGAGATGACCACTCATCTGTAAGCATTAATCTGAGATGATCACTCACCTGTAAGCATAATCAGAATTGACCACTCCCCTGTAAGCATTAATCAGAGATGATCACTCATCCGTAAGCATACTCAGAGATGACCACTCACCTGTAAGCATAAACAGAGATGATCACTCACCTGTAAGCATAATCAGAGATGATCACTCGATCACCTGTAAGCATAATCAGAGATGATCACTCACCTTTAAGCATAATCAGAGATGATCACTCACCTGTAAGTATAATCAGAGATTATCACTCATCTGTAAGCATAATCAGAAATGACCACTCACCTGTAAGCATAATTAGAAATGACCAGTCACCTGAAAGCATAATCAGAAATGACCACTCACCTGAAAGCATAATCAGAGATGATCACTCACCTGTAAGCATAATCAGAGATGATCACTCATCCGTAAGCATACTCAGAGATGACCACTCACCTGTAAGCATAATCAGAGATGATCACTCACCTGTAAGCATAATCAGAGATGATCACTCGATCACCTGTAAGCATAATCAGAGATGATCACTCACCTGTAAGTATAATCAGAGATGATCACTCATCTGTAAGCATAATCAGAAATGACCACTCACCTGTAAGCATAATTAGAAATGACCAGTCACCTGAAAGCATAATCAGAAATGACCACGCACCTGAAAGCATAATCAGAGATGATCACTCACCTGTAAGCATAATCAGAGATGATCACTCACCTGTAAGCATAATCAGAGATGATCACTCACCTGTAAGCATATTCAGAGATGATCACTCACCTGTAAGCATACTCAGAGATGATCACTCACCTGTAAGCATAACCAGAGATAATCACTCACCTGTAAGCATAATCAGAGATGATCACTCACCTGTAAGCATAATCAGAGATGATCACTCATCTGTTAGCATAATCAGAGATGATCACTCACCTGTAAGCATAATCAGAGATGATCACTCACCTGTAAGCATAATCAGAGATAATCACTCACCTGTAAGCATAATCATAGATGATCACTCACCTGTAAGTATAATCAGAGATGATCACTCACCTGTAAGCATAATCAGAGAGAATCACTCACCCGTAAGCATAATCAGAGATGATTACTCACCTGTTAGCATAATCAGAGATGATCACTCACCTGTAAGCATTATCAGAGATGATCACTCACCTGTAAGTATAATCAGAGATAATCACTCACCTGTAAGCATAATCAGAGATGATCACTCACCTGTAAGCATAATCAGAGATGATCACTCGATCACCTGTAAGCATAATCAGAGATGATCACTCACCTGTAAGCATAATCAGAGATGATCACTCACCTGTAAGTATAATCAGAGATGATCACTCACCTGTAAGCATAATCTGAGATGACCACTCATCTGTAAGCATTAATCTGAGATGACCACTCACCTGTAAGCATAATCAGAATTGACCACTCCCCTTTAAGCATTAATCAGAGATGATCACTCATCCGTAAGCTACTAAGAGATGACCACTCACCTGTAAGCATAATCAGAGATGATCACTCACCTGTAAGCATAATCAGAGATGATCACTCACCTGTAAGCATAATCTGAGATGACCACTCATCTGTTAGCATTAATCTGAGATGATCACTCACCTGTAAGCATAATCAGAATTGACCACTCCCCTGTAAGCATTAATCAGAGATGATCACTCATCCGTAAGCATACTCAGAGATGACCACTCACCTGTAAGCATAATCAGAGATGATCACTCACCTGTAAGCATAATCAGAGATGATCACTCGATCACCTGTAAGCATAATCAGAGATGATCACTCACCTGTAAGCATAATCAGAGATGATCACTCACCTGTAAGTATAATCATGCAGAGATGATCACTCACCTGTAAGCATAATCAGAGATGATCACTCACCTGTAAGCATAATCAGAGATGACCACTCACCTGTTAGCATAATGAGAGATGTTCACTCACCTGTAAGCATAATCAGAGATGATCACTCACCTGTAAGCATAATCAGAGATGATCACTCACCTGTAAGCATAATCAGAGATGATCACTCACCTGTAAGCATAATCAGAGATGATCACTCACCTGTAAGCATAATCAGAGATGATCACTCACCTGTAAGCATAATCAGAGATGATCACTCGATCACCTGTAAGCATAATCAGAGAGATCACTCATCCGTAAGCATAATCAGAGATGATCACTCGATCACCTGTAAGCATAATCAGAGATGATCACTCACCTGTAAGCATAATCAGAGATGATCACTCACCTGTAAGTATAATCATGCAGAGATGATCACTCACCTGTAAGCATAATCAGAGATGATCACTCACCTGTAAGCATAATCAGAGATGATCACTCGATCACCTGTAAGCATAATCAGAGATGATCACTCACCTGTAAGCATAATCAGAGATGATCACTCACCTGTAAGTATAATCATGCAGAGATGATCACTCACCTGTAAGCATAATCAGAGATGATCACTCACCTGTAAGCATAATCAGAGATGACCACTCACCTGTTAGCATAATGAGAGATGTTCACTCACCTGTAAGCATAATCAGAGATGATCACTCACCTGTAAGCATAATCAGAGATGATCACTCACCTGTAAGCATAATCAGAGATGATCACTCACCTGTAAGCATAATCAGAGATGATCACTCACCTGTAAGCATACTCAGAGATGATCACTCACCTGTAAGCATACTCAGAAATGACTACTCACCTGTAAGCATAATCAGAAATGACCACTCACCTGAAAGCATAATCAGAAATGACCACTCACCTGAAAGCATAATCAGAAATGACCACTCACCTGTAAGCATACTCAGATATGATCACTCACCTGTAAGCATACTCAGAAATGACTACTCACCTGTAAGCATACTCAGAGATGACCACTCACCTGTAAGCATAATCAGAAATGACCACTCACCTGTAAGCATAATTAGAAATGACCAGTCACCTGAAAGCATAATCAGAAATGACCACTCACCTGAAAGCATCATCAGAGATGATCACTCAACTGTAAGCATAATCAGAGATGATCACTCACCTGTAAGCATAATCAGAGATGATCACTCACCTGTAAGCATAATCAGAGATAATCACTCACCTGTAAGCATATTCAGAGATGATCACTCACCTGTAAGCATAATCAGAGATGATCACTCACCTGTAAGCATAATCAGAGATGATCACTCACCTGTAAGCATAATCAGAGATGATCACTCACCTGTAAGCATAATCAGAGATGATCACTTACCTGTAAGCATAATCAGAGATGATCACTCACCTGTTAGCATAATCAGAGATAATCACTCACCTGTAAGCATAATCAGAGATGATCACTCACCTGTAAGTATAATCAGAGATGATCACTCACCTGTAAGCATAATCAGAGATGATCACTCACCTGTAAGCATAATCAGAGATGACCACTCACCTGTTAGCATAATCAGAGATGACCACTCACCTGTAAGCATAATCAGAGATGATCACTCACCTGTAAGCATAATCAGAGATGATCACTCACCTGTAAGCATAATCAGAGATGATCACTCACCTGTAAGCATAATCAGAGATGATCACTCGATCACCTGTAAGCATAATCAGAGATGATCACTCACCTTTAAGCATAATCAGAGATGATCACTCACCTGTAAGTATAATCAGAGATGATCACTCACCTGTTAGCATAATCAGAGATGACCACTCACCTGTAAGCATAATCAGAGATGATCACTCACCTGTAAGCATAATCAGAGATGATCACTCACCTGTAAGCATAATCAGAGATGATCACTCACCTGTAAGCATAATCAGAGATGATCACTCGATCACCTGTAAGCATAATCAGAGATGATCACTCACCTTTAAGCATAATCAGAGATGATCACTCACCTGTAAGTATAATCAGAGATGATCACTCACCTGTAAGCATAATCTGAGATGACCACTCATCTGTAAGCATTAATCTGAGATGATCACTCACCTGTAAGCATAATCAGAATTGACCACTCCCCTGTAAGCATTAATCAGAGATGATCACTCATCCGTAAGCATACTCAGAGATGACCACTCACCTGTAAGCATAAACAGAGATGATCACTCACCTGTAAGCATAATCAGAGATGATCACTCGATCACCTGTAAGCATAATCAGAGATGATCACTCACCTTTAAGCATAATCAGAGATGATCACTCACCTGTAAGTATAATCAGAGATTATCACTCATCTGTAAGCATAATCAGAAATGACCACTCACCTGTAAGCATAATTAGAAATGACCAGTCACCTGAAAGCATAATCAGAAATGACCACTCACCTGAAAGCATAATCAGAGATGATCACTCACCTGTAAGCATAATCAGAGATGATCACTCATCCGTAAGCATACTCAGAGGTGACCACTCACCTGTAAGCATAATCAGAGATGATCACTCACCTGTAAGCATAATCAGAGATGATCACTCGATCACCTGTAAGCATAATCAGAGATGATCACTCACCTTTAAGCATAATCAGAGATGATCACTCACCTGTAAGTATAATCAGAGATGATCACTCATCTGTAAGCATAATCAGAAATGACCACTCACCTGTAAGCATAATTAGAAATGACCAGTCACCTGAAAGCATAATCAGAAATGACCACGCACCTGAAAGCATAATCAGAGATGATCACTCACCTGTAAGCATAATCAGAGATGATCACTCACCTGTAAGCATAATCAGAGATGATCACTCACCTGTAAGCATATTCAGAGATGATCACTCACCTGTAAGCATACTCAGAGATGATCACTCACCTGTAAGCATAACCAGAGATAATCACTCACCTGTAAGCATAATCAGAGATGATCACTCACCTGTAAGCATAATCAGAGATGATCACTCATCTGTTAGCATAATCAGAGATGATCACTCACCTGTAAGCATAATCAGAGATGATCACTCACCTGTAAGCATAATCAGAGATAATCACTCACCTGTAAGCATAATCATAGATGATCACTCACCTGTAAGTATAATCAGAGATGATCACTCACCTGTAAGCATAATCAGAGAGAATCACTCACCCGTAAGCATAATCAGAGATGATTACTCACCTGTTAGCATAATCAGAGATGATCACTCACCTGTAAGCATTATCAGAGATGATCACTCACCTGTAAGTATAATCAGAGATAATCACTCACCTGTAAGCATAATCAGAGATGATCACTCACCTGTAAGCATAATCAGAGATGATCACTCGATCACCTGTAAGCATAATCAGAGATGATCACTCACCTGTAAGCATAATCAGAGATGATCACTCACCTGTAAGTATAATCAGAGATGATCACTCACCTGTAAGCATAATCTGAGATGACCACTCATCTGTAAGCATTAATCTGAGATGACCACTCACCTGTAAGCATAATCAGAATTGACCACTCCCCTTTAAGCATTAATCAGAGATGATCACTCATCCGTAAGCTACTAAGAGATGACCACTCACCTGTAAGCATAATCAGAGATGATCACTCACCTGTAAGCATAATCAGAGATGATCACTCACCTGTAAGCATAATCTGAGATGACCACTCATCTGTTAGCATTAATCTGAGATGATCACTCACCTGTAAGCATAATCAGAATTGACCACTCCCCTGTAAGCATTAATCAGAGATGATCACTCATCCGTAAGCATACTCAGAGATGACCACTCACCTGTAAGCATAATCAGAGATGATCACTCACCTGTAAGCATAATCAGAGATGATCACTCGATCACCTGTAAGCATAATCAGAGATGATCACTCACCTGTAAGCATAATCAGAGATGATCACTCACCTGTAAGTATAATCATGCAGAGATGATCACTCACCTGTAAGCATAATCAGAGATGATCACTCACCTGTAAGCATAATCAGAGATGACCACTCACCTGTTAGCATAATGAGAGATGTTCACTCACCTGTAAGCATAATCAGAGATGATCACTCACCTGTAAGCATAATCAGAGATGATCACTCACCTGTAAGCATA
Source organism: Sipunculus nudus (assembly GCA_026874595.1). Taxonomy (NCBI): domain Eukaryota; kingdom Metazoa; phylum Annelida; class Sipuncula; order Golfingiida; family Sipunculidae; genus Sipunculus; species Sipunculus nudus. The sequence goes on along the minus strand of CM049318.1, from coordinate 15,638,854 downwards.
ATCAGAGATGATCACTCACCTGTAAGCATAATCAGAGATGATCACTCACCTGTAAGCATAATCAGAGATGATCACTCACCTGTAAGCATAATCAGAGATGATCACTCGATCACCTGTAAGCATAATCAGAGAGATCACTCATCCGTAAGCATAATCAGAGATGATCATGATCACTTATTAATTACCTGCAAGCATATAGAGATGATCATGACAACCCATGCAGAAATTTTGCTGTATTTTTCAAAAGTGTTGCTACTGAACAGTTAGTCAGCACTGGTCCATGCTATGTAGTTCAAACTTACTAGTGGTAACATCAATTACCTCTCCTGCTCCTCCCATCAAGTGACTGTATGTTCTAATTAATCCAATGAGTCCTCTTAACATGCTGGATTTGTTGAATGTTACTCCCTCTTGAGCTCCTTGGTACAAATCTTCATATTTTTAAAAGAGCTAGCAAAGCCCCTTTTTATAAGTTTGCAAAGATGGCTGCTTCTCCCTCCAAAATCAGTCAAGCCAATCACAGCAGAGTAAGACAGGAAATGACTATCTTCTTATCAAGGTTTCAAGTAGTTGCTAACCTCCCAGTAAGGCTTTAAAAATTTGCTAAGTGAATCTCAAGTCGATCCAAGCATCCTTGTATTGCTGTAAGAGAGTCTCAAGTAGTGGCTAGATCTAATTTAAGCTGCTAACCAGTTGCTATGTGATCCACTTCATTTGCTAAGTAACTGCTAAGCACTGCCAACTTGAGCTTAATGTTGCAACTGAAGTTCTCAAGTGAAATCTTAACAATTAGCTAACGGCTACCTCACAACTAGGAAAGCATTTTTGCATGGGAATATTTAGTAACCTTTAAATAATGGTAATCCTTGAATAAATTATAGAGATACTGCAACTTGTTTCTGCATCAAATTTGCATATTAAAACAAAGTAAATACAAAAAACAATTCACTCAGCATAAACAAAAAATTCACTCTGCATAAAGACACAACAAAATTCAATGAGCATAAACACAACAATATTTCATCGGCCCAAACACAACAAATTTTGTGTCAGCATAAAGATAACAAAATTTGAACTAAATAAGAAAAAAAAATTCTGTTGATTCCATAGTAGGTTAGTAACATTTTCAACTTGGGGACTTACACTGGACATAGCTGTAGCTTTTGATCGTATCACATGCTGATTGAATTTTGATTGGGTTTTGGCTGAATGGATTTTGTTGTGTTTATTCTCATGGAACTTCACGTTTAGGCTAATGGAATATAGTTGTGTTTTATCTAAAGAAATGTTATTGTTAATGCTGATTGAATTTTGTTGTGTTTATGCTGATTGGATTTTGTTGTGTTTAGGCTTATGGAATATTGTTGTATTTATGCAGGCTGGATTTTGTTGGGTTGATGTTTGTCTGTTAAGGCTGAATGAATTTTGTTGTTTATTCTGACAGAATTTTGTGTTCAAGTTGAGCTGATTGAATTTTGTTGTTAATGTTAGTAAAATTCTCAACTCTGGGATTTACATTGTATGTAGCTATAGCTATACATATCACACGGTCATCCTCAGCAGGCTGACGTGCTTGACAAGGCTCAGGTGTTGTCACACGACCACAGGGATCATATAACAACAAGTGGTTGTAAATCTGTTGAAGTTACAGGCCCAGGTCATGCTTTAAGGGCAGGTCAGTTGTGTTGGATGTTGAGAGCCTGCTTTACCTTTCTCTTGACATCAACTGAATCCAAATCTATAGGATCTCACTGCTTCTGGTGTCTGGCATTCCCCTGGTTTTCATAAACGGTGGACGTAGCTTGTTTTTGGTATTTCTGGATTTGTTTTCCTAGCGGACGGGTGGTTCCCCAAGGGTAGTGCTTAATCTTATAAAGAAATTAGCGACCGCTTATTAGAGTCTTTTATGATTGAGTACAGCTCCCTTGATTGGCTGGTTTCTGCTGCTTGGGCTGGATCCCATGCCTGGTCCACTTTGGGCTCTGTGGGTGTGGGTGCTGCTGCTTTCCTCAGTCACTGGTGCTGGTAAATAGGAGATAGCCATCCGCGGCTCCCTGCTTGGCTTGGTGGCTTCATTTCTATTGGCTTATCAAAATTACCCTTAAGGAGCGTGCAGGGCTGTACTAGTCTTAACTACAGCAGCCTGTAGCTGCTAGACAAAGCAAAAAACATCTTCAGTCCGGTTAGTGCTTTCCACAGTCACCATGCTGGATGTCATAGATGGTTTCTGTCATCTTGATGAGTTTCATCTTTTCCTTGGGCCTTACCAGGATGGATCTCAATGTGATGGCTGGTTTGTTGAACACTTGGATATCGTATTTTCCGGAAGATTCTCTGGAGTTCCTCTGAAGGGTTCTTTAAAAAATGGAAGTCTATCATGATGTGTGTTTTTCCTGGTGGAATTTCTTTCTTCGTAGCTGTTATCCTCTTTCCTGATGATGCCTTCATTACCCAGTTGGCAAAACCAGTGGCTCTTAATGCTTGATGGGCCTCCTTTCCCTAAGTGGTCTTCTTCCTTGGACACTGTGTAAAATCTTGGTTCCTTGGAACGGGATGCTTGTGCTCAAAGGGTTGATGAGACTAAGTCTTCTTTTACTGGTAGGTATATGTGGCTTACCTGTAGACACTTCTTTTTATAGTCCCATCCTCCTGTAGGTGAATTAGGGTGTCGAAAAACAACAATTTACTTTCCTCCTCCAACTTACTCATAAACTGAATATTGGAGTCCCAGTTTTTCAGATGGTCAGTAAACATTTCAAAGTCATACTGGTGGAGCAACGCGAATGTATTATATACATACTGTAGCCATGCAGATCTTTGGGGGTGATGTAGCTGAGGTGATGGCTTCTTGTTTGAAAGCTTCCATGTAGGTGCTGACAATGGTAGGTGATACCAGTGACCTCATTCCTTGATTTGTTTGAAGAATGCCCCCTTGTTTACAAAATATGTGGTCGACAAACATAATATCTCTAACATCTGTATGACATCATCTACGCAAGCTTTGTATTGGTCTTCTAGGTATCATCCCTTTCCATGTGTTTCTGAGTAGCTGTTTCTGCGTCAATAACTGGGATACTTGTGAACAGGGTCCTCACGTCGAGCGAAACCATCTCTTGTATTGGTTGGATTACCAGTCGCTGATCTTCTTCACAAACCCTCTACTGTTCTTCATGTAGTGCTTTGTATTCCCCACTAGAGGTCCAAGGATGTCTGTCTGATGGGTTCACAGAAAGTAGGTGTCATCTATGACATCCAGTGTGGTGACTGTGGAAAGTACTACATTGATGAGACCGCTCTCCAAAGGGAAAATAAATCCAGGAACATGGAAAACAAACCATGTCCACCATTTATGAACACCAGAGGGATGCCGGACACTATACAGTGGGACCCTGTTAAGATCCTGGATTCAGGTTCAGTTGATGTCAGTAGTAAGGTAAAGGGGGCTTTCAACATCCAACACCCCAGACCTGCCCTAGACCGTAACCGGAGCCTGAAACTTCCATAGATTTACAGCCACTTGTTGTCACATGATCCCTGTGGTCATGTGACATCACCTGGGCATAGCCAAGCACGCCAGCCTGCTGAGGATGACTGTGTGATATGTAGCTATAGCTAAGTACAATGTAAGTCCCAGAGTTGAGAATTTTACTAACCTTTACAACAAGATTCAATCAGCCTATATAAATTTATATACACAAAATTCTATCAGAATAAACAACAAAATTCATTCAGTCCAAACACACAAACATCAACCCAACAAAGTTCAATCTGCATAAATACAACAATATTCCATCAGCCTGAACACAACGAAATCCGATCAGCAAAAACACAACAGAATTCAATCAGCATTAACAACAACATTTCTTTAGATAAATCACAATGAAATTCCATCAGCATAAACACAAACACAAACCTTATAAACACAAAATTCCATGAGAATAAACACAACAAAATCCATTTAGCCAAAACTCAATCAAGATTCAATCACCATCAATACAACAATTTTCCATCAGCCTAAACAATCAAATTCATTCAAAATAAATACCAAATAATTCAAGAAGTCTAAAAACAAAAACATTCAGCATAAACAAAACAACATTTTCTCAACATAAGCAAAACAAAATTCACTCAACATAAACAAATTTGATTCAGACAAAACTCAACAAAATTCATTCAGTGTAAATACAACAAAGCTCCATTTAAATAACAATTAGACAAGATTCAGTCAGCCTTAACACAAAAATGTATCGGAATAAACAACTTAATTCATTCAGACAAAACATTGAAAACAGCAACACAACAAAGTTCAATCTGCATAAATACAACAATATTCCCTAACCGCAAACACAATAAAATTCCATCAGCCTAAACACATAATTCGCATAAATCCAACAATATTCCCTCGACAATATTGCCAACAATATTCCATTAAATAAACATAACAATATTTAATGAGATAAAACATAACAACATTCATTCAGCCCACACACAACAAACAAAAACCCAACAAAATGTCATCAGTCTAAAAACAATAAAATTCGAATACCCCAAAGACAAGAAAATTTAATCCAAATAAACACAACAATATTTCATTAGATAAAACATAACAACATTAATTCAGCCCACACACAACAAACACAAACATCAACTCAACCATGTTCAATCTGCATAAATACAAAAACATTCCATCAGCCTAAAACACAACAAAATTCCATCAAAATAAACACATCCAAATTTCATTAGTCTAAAAACAATAAAATTTATTCAGCCTAGTCACAACAAACACAAAAAGCAACTCAATAAAGTTCAATCTGCATAAATCAAACAATACTCCCTCAACCCAAACACAACAAACACAAACATCAACCCAACAAAGTTCAATTATCATAAATCAAAGAATATTCCCTCAACCCAAACATAACAAACACAAAAATCAACATGATATTTTATTAGATATAACATAACATTCATTCAACCCTCACACAACAAGCACAAACCCAACAAAATTGTTTTCTGTCTAAAAGAAATAAAATTCCATCAGCCTAAAAAACAACAAAATTCCATCAAAATAAACACATCAATATTCCATGAGATAAAACATAACATTCATTCAGCCCATACAAAACAAACACAAACATCAACCAAACAAATGCCAAACTGTCCTAAAACAATAAAAATTGAACAGCCTAAACATAACAAAATTTCATTAGATTAAACATAACAACATTCATTCAGCCAACACAAAAGAAACACAAACACAACAAAATTTCATCTGTCTAAAAACAATAAAATTTGAACAGCCTTAACACAACAAAATTCCATTGAAATAAACACAACCAAATTTCATTGGATAAAACATTCATTCAGCTCACACATAACAAACACAAGCATTTACCCATATTTCATTAGTTAAAACTTAACATTCATTCAGCCCACACACAACAAACACAAACCCAACAAAGTTCAATCTGCATAAATCCAACAATATTCCCTCTACAATATTTCCAACAATATTCCATTAAATAAACACATCAATATTTCATTAGATAAAACATAACATTAATTCAGCCCATACATAACAAACACAAACATCAACCCAACAATGTCAAACTACATAAATACAACAATATTCCATCAGCCTAAACACAACAAAATTCCATAAAAATAAACACAACAATATTTCAATTGATAAATAATAACATTCATTCAGCCCACACACAACAAACACAAACCCAACAAAATATATTGGTCTAAAAACAATAAAATTCAAATAACCCAAACACAATAAAATTCAATCCAAATAAACACAAAAATATTTCATTAGATAAAACATAACATTAATTCAGCCCACACACAACAAACACAAACATCAACCCAACAATGTTCAATCTGCATAAATACAAAAACATTCCATCAGACTAACACACAACTAAATTCCTACCAAATGAACAGAACAATATTTCATTTGATAAAACATAACAACATTCACACAGCTCACATAAACACAAACCCAACAAAATTTTATCGTTCTAAAATCAATAAAATTCCATCAGCCTTAAACACAACAAAATTCCATCAATATAAACACATCAAAATTTCATTAAATAAAATAAAACAACATTCATTCAGCCAACAAAAAAAAACACAAACATCAACCAAACAAATGTCAATCTGCATAAATACAACAATATTCCATCAGCCTTAACACAACAAAATTCCATTAAAATAAACACAACAATATTTCAATTGATAAATAATAACATTCATTCAGCCCACACACAACGAACACAAACCCAACAAAATAAATTCGTATAAAAAAAAATAAAATTTGAATAACCCAAACACAACAAAATTCAATCCAAATAAACACAACAATATTTCATTAGATAAAACATAACAACATTAATTCAGCCCACACACAACAAACACAAACATCAACCCAACAATGTCCAATCTGCATAAATACAACAATATTCCATCAGCCTAAACACAACAAAATTCCATAAAAATAAACACAACAATATTTCAATTGATAAATAATAACATTCATTCAGCCCACACACAACAAACAAAAACCCAACAAAATATATTTGTCTTAAAACATAAAAATTCGAATAACCCAAACACAACAAAATTCAATCCAAATAAACACAACAATATTTCATTAGATAAAACATAACAACATTAATTCAGCCCACACACAACAAACACAAACATCAACCCAACAATGTTCAATCTGCATAAATACAAAAACATTCCATCAGACTAAAACACAACAAAATTCCATCCAAAGAACAGAACAATATTTCATTTGATAAAACACAACAACATTCATACAGCTCACATAAACACAAACCCAACAAAATTTTATCATTCTTAAAACAATAAAATTCCATCAGCCTTAAACACAAAAAAAATCCATCAATATAAACACATCAAAATTTCATTAGATAAAACAAAACAACATTCATTCAGCCAACAAAAAAAACACAAACATCAACCAAACAAATGTCAATCTGCAAAAATACAACAATATTCCCTGAACTCTAGCACAAGAAAATTCAATCCCAATAAACACAACAATATTTCATTAGATAAAACATAACATTCATTCAGCCCACATACAACAAACACAAACATCAACCCAACAATGTTCAATCTGCATAAATCAAAAAACATTCCATCAGCCTATAACACAACAAATCCTAGCAAAATAAACACATCAAAATTTCATAAGATAAAACATAACAATATTCATTCAGCCCACACACAACAAACATCAACCCAACAATGTTCAATCTGCATAAATACAACAATATTTCATCAGCCTAAACACAACAAAATTCCGTAAAAATAAACACAACAATATTTCAATTGATAAATAATAACATTCATTCAGCCAACACACAACGAACACAAACCCAACAAAATATATTCTTCTAAAAACAATAAAATTAGAATAACCCAAACACAACAAAATTCAATCCAAATAAACACAACAATATTTCAATATATAAAACATAACAACATTAATTCAGCCCACACACAACAAACACAAACATCAACCCAACAATGTTCAACCTGCATAAATACAAAAACATTCCATCAGACTAAAACACAACAAAATTCCATCCAAATGAACAGAACAATATTTCATTTGATAAAACATAACAACATTCATACAGCTCACATAAAACAAACACAAACCCAACAAAATTTTATCTTTCTAAAAAAAATAAAATTCCATCAGCCTTAAACACAACAAAATTCCATCAATATAAACACATCAAAATTTCATTAGATAAAACAAAACAACATTCATTCAGCCAACAAAAAAAAACACAAACATCAACCAAACAAATGTCAATCTGCAAAAATACAACAATATTCCCTGAACTCTAGCACAAGAAAATTCAATCCCAATAAACACAACAATATTTCATTAGATAAAACATAACATTAATTCAGCCCACATACAACAAACACAAACATCAACCCAACAATGTTCAATCTGCATAAATCAAAAAACATTCCATCAGCCTATAACACAACAAATCCTAGCAAAATAAACACATCAAAATTTCATAAGATAAAACATAACAATATTCATTCAGCCCACACACAACAAACATCAACCCAACAATGTTCAATCTGCATAAATACAACAATATTTCATCAGCCTAAACACAACAAAATTCCATAAAAATAAACACAACAATATTTCAATTGATAAATAATAACATTCATTCAGCCCACACACAACGAACACAAACCCAACAAAATATATTCTTCTAAAAACAATAAAATTAGAATAACCCAAACACAACAAAATTCAATCCAAATAAACACAACAATATTTCAATAGATAAAACATAACCACATTAATTCAGCCCACACACGACAAACACAAACATCAACCCAACAATGTTCAACCTGCATAAAAACAAAAACATTCCATCAGCCTAAAACACAACAAAATTCCATCCAAATGAACAGAACAATATTTCATTTGATAAAACATAACAACATTCATACAGCCCACATACAACAAACACAAACATCAACCCAACAATGTTCAATCTGCATAAATCAAAAAACATTCCATCAGCCTATAACACAACAAATCCTAGCAAAATAAACACATCAAAATTTCATAAGATAAAACATAACAATATTCATTCAGCCCACACACAACAAACATCAACCCAACAATGTTCAATCTGCATAAATACAACAATATTTCATCAGCCTAAACACAACAAAATTCCGTAAAAATAAACACAACAATATTTCAATTGATAAATAATAACATTCATTCAGCCAACACACAACGAACACAAACCCAACAAAATATATTCTTCTAAAAACAATAAAATTAGAATAACCCAAACACAACAAAATTCAATCCAAATAAACACAACAATATTTCAATATATAAAACATAACAACATTAATTCAGCCCACACACAACAAACACAAACATCAACCCAACAATGTTCAACCTGCATAAATACAAAAACATTCCATCAGACTAAAACACAACAAAATTCCATCCAAATGAACAGAACAATATTTCATTTGATAAAACATAACAACATTCATACAGCTCACATAAAACAAACACAAACCCAACAAAATTTTATCTTTCTAAAAAAAATAAAATTCCATCAGCCTTAAACACAACAAAATTCCATCAATATAAACACATCAAAATTTCATTAGATAAAACAAAACAACATTCATTCAGCCAACAAAAAAAAACACAAACATCAACCAAACAAATGTCAATCTGCAAAAATACAACAATATTCCCTGAACTCTAGCACAAGAAAATTCAATCCCAATAAACACAACAATATTTCATTAGATAAAACATAACATTAATTCAGCCCACATACAACAAACACAAACATCAACCCAACAATGTTCAATCTGCATAAATAAAAAAACATTCCATCAGCCTATAACACAACAAATCCTAGCAAAATAAACACATCAAAATTTCATAAGATAAAACATAACAATATTCATTCAGCCCACACACAACAAACATCAACCCAACAATGTTCAATCTGCATAAATACAACAATATTTCATCAGCCTAAACACAACAAAATTCCATAAAAATAAACACAACAATATTTCAATTGATAAATAATAACATTCATTCAGCCCACACACAACGAACACAAACCCAACAAAATATATTCTTCTAAAAACAATAAAATTAGAATAACCCAAACACAACAAAATTCAATCCAAATAAACACAACAATATTTCAATAGATAAAACATAACCACATTAATTCAGCCCACACACAACAAACACAAACATCAACCCAACAATGTTCAACCTGCATAAAAACAAAAACATTCCATCAGCCTAAAACACAACAAAATTCCATCCAAATGAACAGAACAATATTTCATTTGATAAAACATAACAACATTCATACAGCTCACATAAAACAAACACAAACCCAACAAAATTTTATCTTTCTAAAAAAAATAAAATTCCATCAGCCTTAAACACAACAAAATTCCATCAATATAAACACATCAAAATTTCATTAGATAAAACAAAACAACATTCATTCAGCCAACAAAAAAAAAACACAAACATCAACCAAACAAATGTCAATCTGCAAAAATGCAACAATATTCCATCAGCATAAATACAACAATATTTCATCAGCCTAAACACAACAAAATTCAATCCAAATAAACACATCAATATTTCATTAGATAAAACAAAACAACATTCATTCAGCCAACAAAAAAAACACAAACATCAACCAAACAAATGTCAATGATCTGCAAAAATGCAACAATATTCCATCAGCCTTAACAAAACAAAATTCCATAAAAATAAACACAACAATATTTCAATTGATAAATAATAACATTCATTCAGCCAACACACAACAAACACAAACCAAACAAAGTTCATTTTTTCATAGATCCAACAATATTCCCTCAACCCTAACACAACAAAATTCCATCAAAATAAACACAACAATATTAAATTAGATAAAACAAAACAACATTCATTCAGCCCATACACAACAAACACAAACTTCAACCCAACAAAGTTCAATCTGCATAAATCAAACAATATTCCCTTAATCCAAACCACAAATATTCCATCAACATAAACACAACAATAATTCATCAGTTTAAAAACAATAAAACTCTGTCAGCATAAACACAACAAAAGTCAAGAAGCATCAACAACAAAGTTCAAGAAGCATCAACAATAACATTTCATTATATTAAACAAAACAAAATTCCAAATGCATAAACACAAACTTCCATCAGAAAAATCACAATAAAATCCATTCAGCCAAAACCCAAAAAATTTCAATCGGCATCAACCTAACAAAGTTCCATCTAAATGAACGCAACACAATTCATTCAGTTAAAAACAACAAACTTTCATCACTCTATTCATTTACATTAATTGACATCCTATTACTAACAAAAGAGAGAGAATTTTTTAAATCTTAAATTAAATATTTTCATGTACATAATGCAAAATTTCAGGCTGAGCATCAAATCACTACTGAGAAAATGTACATTAATGCAATTTACAAAAATGTAATGGCAGGTGGCACCACCTGTCTGGTCTACAACAAATCTTGCGTATAAACATACAAAATTTTAGGCTGATACATCAACCCACTACTGAGATATGAGCACTTTTAACCCAAAGCAAACAAACTGATAGATGCCACATGAAAACAATTGCAGATGATGTGATCATGGGTGTCTAAGATCTAAGGATATGCCCATTTCAGGTCAATCGGGCAAAGCGCTCCTGAGAAAAGGGCATGTGTTCTAAAAAAGGGCAGGTAGGTGGTGCCACCAGTATTTGGTCTACAAGAAGACAAGAATGGTGGACATGCCAAATTTTAGACCAATGCATTAAATCTCTCCTGAGGGATTTTCACCCAAAGCAAATGGACGGTTGGGCACATGTACTGATGCCACACAAATATGATTACAGATGGCAGCACCATTGAGCATGAGATGGAGGATGTATATCCATGATCTAAATCATGCACAATTACAGCCCAATACATTGAACCACTCCTGATATACATATTGTGGTAAATTAGACCCCCAGATTCATAATGCACAAGATGGATTGCAGATGAAGCACCAGTCTTTGTCAGGCACAAGTTGACATGTGACAGACCCAATAAGTATGATGGGTTTTGATAAGATCAGTCCAAGGGTCTCATAGGCATTCTCTGGGCTAAATGTAGCAGTAAATAAATCCATGTGAAAAGAGTACCGTAAAACTCTGTTTTGGCAGATACAGTTAGGAGGTCCACACTTTTCATTTACTCATAAATGACCCTGAAGGTCAAGGTCACTGATTATCGTATCCATGTAAGATACAGGTAAAACAATTCAAAAGTTAATTTTGTGTGTTATTGTGTTCCTTAGAAAAACAAACACACTATGCATCTCCTCCAGATGGGAAGGGAGACAACATTAACACAAAATTTTTTTTTGCTATTTTTTGTTAACATAGGCACCAAAGAATACAAAATTTACAAATAAGTGACCCATTAGCCTTGATGCTCTGATAACCACACAATTAAAGATCATTGGTTCAAATACAGGTCAGCAGTATAGTAATTTACAAGAGATTTTTTAATGAAACCATTGATTAAATGGGAAAAAATTGTTTAACATGATTTTCAGTTTCATCTAAACATGTCAATAATATAATATAGCAGTACAAACAAAACAAATTCCATACTTTTATGCATACCAAAATAACACCCTATCAATTTGGCAAAAGAAACAGAACAGGTTAAATCCGAGGATCTTATTTTGTTTTTTTCCTGTGTCTTTTTATACAACAGGACTGTATCATCTAATTAACCTGTATGTTGTCATTAGAACAATACTACAAAATGTGTGAACTATCTAATGGTACAAAACATATGAAAAAGGTACATATATACAAGATAACAAGTGCACCACAATAAATCGCACGTTTAAAAATAATATTTCTGAAAAGCAAAGAACATTTTTATGCAATTTGAATTTTATTTTTTTATATATTTTTTTACCTTTTTCATAAACTTATATCACAACAAATGAACAACACAATGCATTTCAAATTTCAAGTTCAAACATCAAAATGAACAGGAAAATTTAAACATAAAAATTGAAATATGACACATAAAAATGACACAAAACATTATAGGCAGCAGCACCAGTCTTGTGAACATGATAAAGTCATCTAATTTTTTAAATATATACAATATACAAGATGAGAGATCAAACCATCCTGAATTAACATGTGACAACGATGTTAAACAGTCTGTAGGTGGTACAACAGTCTTATGAAGATAATCTATCAGTGATCTTCTGATATGAAAACACTTCAAGTCAATATCTCAAACCCCTCAGATAAAAACCCTTAGATAAATGTATCAATTTTATGTAAAATAATAATAACCACTTGAAAAATATCTAAAGTTGTACCACCTATCTTGTGTACAAGATAAAGCTATCTAGCTTTGTGGACACTCATAATCTCAGGCATATATATCACTCTACCATTGAGTGGTACACCATACACTGTTGTGTACAAGATAAAGCTAGTAAGGCTTTGTGGACATTCTTATCTCAGGCCAATATATCACACCACTACTGAGTGGTACACAAAAAAGTGTTTTGTACAAGATCAACAATTAAAGCTTTGTTGACTTTCATAATCTCAGGCCAATACATCACTCTACCTCTGAGTAGTACACATAACATGTGTACAAAATAAAGCTATCTAGCTTTGTGTACACTCATAATCTCAGGCCAATACATCACACTACAACTGAGTGGTCCACATAACATGTGTACAACAAAAATCAATCAAAGCTTTGTGGACAATCATAATCTCAGGCATATATATCACTCTACCATTGAGTGGTACACCATACACTGTTGTGTACAAGATAAAGCTAGTAAGGCTTTGTGGACATTCATAATCTCAGGCCAATATATCACATCACTACTAAGTGGTACACAAAAAAAAATGTTGTGTACAAGATAAAGCTACCAAAGCTTTGATGACTTTCATAATCTCAGGCCAATACATCCACTACCACTGAGTGGTACACATAACATGTGTACAAGATAAAGCTATCACAGCTTTGTGGACACTCATAATCTCAGGCCGATACATCCACTACAACTGAGTGGTACACTTGACAGTGTTGTGTACAAAATAAAGCTATCAAAGTTTGTGGACACTCATAATTTCAGGCCAATACATCACACTACCACCAAGTGGTCCACATAACAGTGTTGTGTACAAGATAAAGCTATCAAAGCTTTGTGGACACTCATAATCTCAGGCCAATAAATCACACTTCCACTGAGTGGTACACAAAACTTGTTGTGTACAAGATAAAGCTATCAAAGCTTTGCAGACACTCATAATCTCAGGCCAATACATCCACTACCACTGAGTGGTACACAAAAAATGTTGTGTATAAGATAAAGCTATCAAAGCTTTGTGTACACTCAAAATCTCTGGCCAATACATCACTACCACTGAGTGGTACACAAAACATGTTGTGTAAAAGATAAAGCTATCAAAGCTTTGTGGACACTCATAATCTCAGGCCAATACATCCACTAGCACTGAGTGGTACACTTAACAGTGTTATGTACAAGATAAAGCTAGCAAAGCTTTTTTTTTGGACACTCATAATTTCAGGCCAATACATCACACTACCAACGAGTGGTCCACATAACATGTGAACAAGATAAAGCTATCATAGCTTTTCGGACAATCATAATCTCAGGCCAATATATCACATCAGTACTGAGTGGTACACAAAAAAAAAATGTTGTGTACACGATAAAGCTACCAAAGCTTTGTGTACACTCATAATCTCAGGCCAATACATCACACTATCACTGACAAGTGGTACACAATACAGTGTTGTGTACAAAATACTGAGGGGACACTCATAATCTCAAGCCAATACATCCACTAGCACTGACTGGTACACTTAACAGTGTTGTGTACAAGATAAAGCTAGCAAAGCTTTGTGGACACTCATAATCTCAGGCCAATACATCACACTTCCACTGAGTGGTACACAAAACTTGTTGTGTACAAGATAAAGCTATCAAAGCTTTGTGGACACTCATAATCTCAGGCCAATACATCCACTACCACTGAGTGGTACACAATACAGTGTTGTGTAAAGATAAAGCTATCTAGCTTTGTGTACACTCATAATCTCAGGCCAATACATCACACTACAACTGAGTGGTCCACATAACATGTGTACAAAAAAAATCAATCAAAGCTTTGTGGACAATCATAATCTCAGGCATATATATCACTCTACCATTGAGTGATACACCATACACTGTTGTGTACAAGATAAAGCTAGTAAGGCTTTGTGGACATTCATAATCTCAGGCCAATATATCACATCACTACTAAGTGGTACACAAAAAAAAATGTTGTGTACAAGATAAAGCTACCAAAGCTTTGTTGACTTTCATAATCTCAGGCCAATACATCCACTACCACTGAGTGGTACACATAACATGTGTACAAGATAAAGCTATCACAGCTTTGTGGACACTCATAATCTCAGGCCGATACATCCACTACAACTGAGTGGTACACTTGACAGTGTTGTGTACAAAATAAAGCTATCAAAGTTTGTGGACACTCATAATTTCAGGCCAATACATCACACTACCACCAAGTGGTCCACATAACAGTGTTGTGTACAAGATAAAGCTATCAAAGCTTTGTGGACACTCATAATCTCAGGCCAATAAATCACACTTCCACTGAGTGGTACACAAAACTTGTTGTGTACAAGATAAAGCTATCAAAGCTTTGCAGACACTCATAATCTCAGGCCAATACATCCACTACCACTGAGTGGTACACAAAAAATGTTGTGTATAAGATAAAGCTACCAAAGCTTTGTGTACACTCATAATCTCAGGCCAATACATCACACTACCACTGACAAGTGGTACACAATACAGTGTTGTGTACAAAATACTGAGGGGACACTCATAATCTCAAGCCAATACATCACACTACCACCAAGTGGTCCACATAACAGTGTTGTGTACAAGATAAAGCTATCAAAGCTTTGTGTACACTCAAAATCTCTGGCCAATACATCACTACCACTGAGTGGTACACAAAACATGTTGTGTAAAAGATAAAGCTATCAAAGCTTTGTGGACACTCATAATCTCAGGCCAATATATCCACTAGCACTGAGTGGTACACTTAACAGTGTTATGTACAAGATAAAGCTAGCAAAGCTTTTTTTTTGGACACTCATAATTTCAGGCCAATACATCACACTACCAACGAGTGGTCCACATAACATGTGAACAAGATAAAGCTATCATAGCTTTTCGGACAATCATAATCTCAGGCCAATATATCACATCAGTACTGAGTGGTACACAAAAAAAAATGTTGTGTACACGATAAAGCTACCAAAGCTTTGTGTACACTCATAATCTCAGGCCAATACATCACACTACCACTGACAAGTGGTACACAATACAGTGTTGTGTACAAAATACTGAGGGGACACTCATAATCTCAAGCCAATACATCCACTAGCACTGACTGGTACACTTAACAGTGTTGTGTACAAGATAAAGCTAGCAAAGCTTTGTGGACACTCATAATCTCAGGCCAATACATCACACTTCCACTGAGTGGTACACAAAACTTGTTGTGTACAAGATAAAGCTATCAAAGCTTTGTGGACACTCATAATCTCAGGCCAATACATCCACTACCACTGAGTGGTACACAATACAGTGTTGTGTAAAGATAAAGCTATCAAAGCTGTGTGGACACTCATAATCTCAGGCCAATACATCCACTACCACTGAGTGGTACACAATACAGTGTTGTGTACAAGATAAAGCTAGCAAAGCTTTGTGGACACTCATAATCTCAGGCCAATACATCACACTTCCACTGAGTGGTACACAAAACTTGTTGTGTACAAGATAAAGCTATCAATGCTTTGTGGACACTCATAATCTCAGGCCAATACATCCACTACCACTGAGTGGTTCACAATACAGTGTTGTGTAAAGATAAAGCTATCAAAGCTTTGTGGACACTTATAATCTCAGGTCAATACATCACACTACCATTGACAAGTGGTACACAATACAGTGCTGTGTACAAAAAAAGCTATCAAAGCTGTGTGGACACTCATAATCTCAGGCCAATAAATCACACTTCCACTGAGTGGTACACAAAACATGTTTTGTACAAGATAAAGCTATCAAAGCTTTGTGGACACTCATAATCTTAGGCCAATATATCCACTACCACCGAGTGGTACACTTAACAGTGTTGTGTACAAGATAAAACTAGCAAAGCTTTGTGGACACTCATAATCTCAGGCCAATACATCACACTACCACTGAGTGGTACACATAACAGTGTTGTGTACAAGATAATTAAAGCTATTAAAGCTCTGTGGACACTCATAATCTCTGGCCAATACATCACACTAACACTGAGTGGAACACAAAACAGTGTTGTGTACAAGATAAAGCTATCAAAGCTTTGTGGACACTCATAATCTCAGGCCAATACATCCACTACCACTGAGTGGTACACATAACAGTGTTGTGTACAAGATAATTAAAGCTATTAAAGCTCTGTGGATACTCATAATCTCTGGCCAATACATCACACTAACACTGAGTGGAACACAAACAGTGTTGTGTACAAGATAAAGCTATCAAAGCTTTGTGGACACTCATAATCTCAGGCCAATACATCCACTACCATTGAGTGGTACACTTAACAGTGATGTGTACAAGATAAAGCTAGCAAAGCTTTGTGGACACTCATAATCTCAGGCCAATACATCACACTACCAATGAGTGGTACACAAAACATGTTGTGTACAAGATAAAGCTAGCAAAGCTTTGTGGACACTCATAATCTCAGGCCAATACATCACACTACCACTGAGTGGTACACAAAACATGTTGTGTACAAGATAAAGCTATCAAAGCTTTGTGGACACTCATAATCTCAGGCCAATACATCACACTACCACTGAGTGGTACACAATACAGTGTTTTGTACAAAATAAAGCTATTAAAGCTGTGTTGAAATTTGTAATCTCAGGCCAATAAATCACACTACCACTGAGTGGTACACAAAACATGTGTACAACATAAAGCCACCAAAGCTTTGCGGACACTCATTATCTCAGGCCAATACGCAACTACCACTGAGTGGTACACAATACAGTGTTGTGTACAAGATATAGCTACCAAAGCTTTTTGTACACTCATAATCTCAGGCAAATACATTACACCACTACTGTGTGGTACACCAAAAAATTGTTGTGTACAAAATAAAGCTATTAAAGCTTTGTGGACACTCATAATCTCAGGCCAATACATCACACTACCACTGGGTGGTCCACATAACAGTGGTGTGTACAAGATAAAGCTATCTAGCTTTTTAGACACTCATAATCTCAGGCCAATACATCACACTACCACTGAGCGATAATCTAAGGCCAATACATTACACTGCTGTGTACAAGATAGATCTATCAAGCTTCATGGACACTTATAATCTCAGGCCAATACATCACACCACTACTGAGTGATACACAAAACAAGTGTTGTGTACAAGATAAAGCTATAAAAGCTTTGTGGACACATTTCAAGCCAATACAATGCACTAGCTACCACTGAGTGGCCCTGTTGGTATGCATATTGCAACATAAACCTGTGTTGGATAGGTACTTTGACATATACTGTCTACATCATCAATATGTATAATGTTGTTATATGACACCTTTAGCTGTTACCAAGTTACCATGGTAATGTCCCATACATATTGTAGTTATATAAACAATCCAATATAACAACCTGTTAGATGATATCATTGAATAATAAGACACATTAAACTGTTTTGTAATACAATGCATAAAGACATAAATGGAGGTAACTTAAGCTTGCCATGTGACATGAATCATTTCCAGTGCTACCATGCAGCATAATTAGAAATACAGGGACTGACATATTTATTTAGAGAAACATCATCAGTCTGCACAAAGTAGTTAGCAGTTCTTAACAATATTTTATTATTTACTCAAGTTATACACTTAATTAGACTGGCCATGTTGATATGCATATGGCGGCATAAACCTGTGTGGGATAGGTACTGCCATCTGGGGGGGGGGGGGGGGTTAGTAATATGACTAATTCATACCATTGGACAGGTCAGCAATTAGATAGGGTTGTAGCCATAATAGGCACTAATTATCCCTGTAACCAATTCTCTTTGGAATGCGGTGTGTGAAAGAAAATCAATGCTTCCACTGTGGTGGCAGTCTTTCATACAGCTAGGACAGGCCTGAAATTGGACAGGGCTGGAGTTGGCATAGACACGAATCATCCCTCTGAATTAGATAAAAATCACAGGTAATGTTTCATATACTGCACATGAATGAAAATCAAATTTGCACCAGCAGCGATAATGGACTTTGACTATGGTCAGTAATTAATAGGGCTAAAGCCCTCTTAGACACCAATCATTTTTGTGAATTTGAGGAAGATCAAATATATTCTCTTGAGATACTGGATTTCCATTGGGTCATTCATCAGACGAGACAAAGCCCTCTTAGGCATAAACTTTCCCCATGAATCTGAGAACGATCAAACAAATATAATCACCAATTGTGCTCCAATGGCCATATTGGCATTTGGACATGTCTGTAATTCACCTTGTACGCACAAATCATCCCCGTTAATTTGAGAGAGATCAAACACATCCTCTTTGTGATACTTTGTCAGAAATATAATCACTGATTGTGCTCCAGTGGCCATATTGGCATTTGGACATGTCTGTAATGCACCTTGTACGCACAAATCATCCCTGTGAATTTGAGAGAGATCAAACATATCCTCTTTGAGAAACTTTGTCAGAAATATTATCACTGATTGTTATCCAGTGGCCATATTGGCATTTGGAAAGGTCTGTAATTAACCTTGTAAGCACAAATTATCCCCATGTATTTGAGAATGTTCAAGCATTATCCTCTTTGAGATCCTGTGCCTGAAGTAAAATCACTGGTTTTCCTTTGGTGGCCACTTATGAATTTTGTCAGATCAGCAGCCCTAACTGTTAATCCAAATGAATCTGAGATGGATCAAATGTATTCTTTCTGAGACACTGCATGTGAAAGTGTCTATGACAAATAAAATGACAGCCCAACAAAACAACAAGGCCATCACTATAGGCCACTGCTTTTCAAGTGGGGCCCATAATAATAAACTTGCCTTTCATGTTTAATTCTGTTTACAGACACCATAAAAGGCTCTCCATCTGTTATTTAGCATAATTGGTGCAACCTCTCTTGTATGGGTAATGAGGAACCCAACTGAGAACTGAGAGAAAAGAAACAATTTAATATGTATGTAAAACAGAACCTGTTAAAAAAAAAGATTTTTTAATTTATTGCAAATGTTATATTATAATGTTATTTCAATTTGATTGGTGACAATGGAGGCCTTGAGGGGGAAAAGTTGTTCATTTCTGTTAACACTGGCCAACAGTTTTATTACTTATAGTATATGTACTTTGGTAAAATAATTCATACTGTGACAATAATCCATGATGTCTCAGAATTTATGACTTTTGATTTGGCATTTATTCATCATGGACATCACATGGTGTGAGTTTAGGTATATTCAGTGATATTGTAAAAATTGGCAAGTCAAAAATAAAATCAGCATGTTCTCAGAGAGTCTATCAAATTTTATTGGTTCATGCCTGGTGTAGGTTTCACCAAAATAAATACTTAAATAGCATTTCCTTGTCTTGTTATAATCATTGTGTAATATTTTCATATATGAGCCTATGAGGTTTAGGATTTTTTGGCAGATCTATCTATAAAGCACTATGTTCACTGACTGCTAACAATAGTTAAATGAAAAGGCTACAAACAAAATGTTGATATGACAGTAACCCAGGATGTCTCAGATTTAAAGCCTCATCTAATCTGGTTTGGCATTTATTCATCACTGACATCATATGGTGTGAGATAATAAATGCAACTGCTAAAAAATGGTAAACTGAAAAGGCTGAAAGATATGTCAAGGGATGTTTATATCTGCTCTGTTAATTCATAATAGGACAGTGACTCATGATGTCTCAGGTTTAGGCCTTTCAGACTCTGACATAGCATTTTGCTCATCATTGACATCATATGGTAAGAGTTGTATTGGTATGTACATGTACAACCCTATTATTTTAATTGGCGATGTCAGAAATGTTAATCACATCAAAATGTTCTCAAGAGAGAATCCTGACTGAATAATACAATTGGTCACTTCTGATCAGTGTTTAAATATCATGGAAATCATAAAGAAACTTTAAAGGATGGCAGGAACATTAAAAAAAAACTAATTTCAAAGTGTTGAGGGATAAGGTGGTGAGATGACAAAACATGGCTGGAATTCTTTTTGCAAGACTAATATTACATTAACAAAACATCACCTGTTCTTTCTGCACTGTTCTCCAGCAGTTTAAGGACTTAATTAGTCCAGCTGGAACATAACTCACAAGTGCTCTAGAAAGTCAGGTGTAAAACCTATTAAACAAGTGCCAGTTTTGCCATCCTGTTCCCTTACACCAAAGCTTATAAAGGAGCAAATAAATTCCCAATAAGACATTAAAAGAGATTATGCACTCCATTCATGGTAGGTTAGGATTCCATCACTGCAAATGTTTAAAACCACTGCTTGATAAAAATAAGAGAAGAAAGGGATACCTTGACTAGATGCTTTAAAACCTGATGCCATGAGGCAAAACAGACCGGAAAACAAGTTCAAACTGACTCCACCAAACAAGCACTAATAATATGCAATAAAATGTCTAAGTGCAATTACAGTTGCCTGTGATATCTTCATTTATTAGTAAATAAAGTAGTCATGTTATGACAGCTGATCATGCTGTTTACTATTGGATTTATTAAAAAATTTTAGCCTTTTCCCTTCATCTGACTTATCATTCTTTACTGACATCACACAGCAAAAAAAATATGAAAAGGTGGATAAGAAATGACAATGTTGGTGCACTTTATCATTTAATACCACAACACAAAAATAATTTGGTAAATATTGAATTATATACACCAACCAGGCCGTTCTGTTAAATCTGGCCAAGGAAGGTGGACCAAATGAAAAAAGTGAAAAAAAAATTAGATATCAAACGAAAGAAGACACTTGATCAATGATACTTTAATATGCAAGGTCTCATTTTTTTAAATTTTCATTAAAAATCAAACATCACAAATGAAGTGAAGATTAAATCAAATGAAGACAAATTAATTTGGATAAAATTCACTTGGTCAATGCACCAAATATTCCTTGAAGTTGAATGGAGTAACAAAGATTTGGTCCACAGAAAAATTTTGTCATTATATGTGAAACACTTAGGAAATTGTTGAGAGTCATTTGAGATAAAGTCACAGGCAAGAATCATGTGGGGAATACATTTTCTTGCACATTTGTACATGTTCTTTTTTTTTTTTTTTTTTTTGGTTTTTGCTTTTTTTGTATTGGTTTTTGCATCACCATGTTTTCCAGCTTTTGTCTTTAACAACCCGAGCTGTTTGTGCAAACAGTTTTTTGTTGTTTTTGGGTTGTCATATTTTTTTTTATGCTGATGTGGTGATGTTATGTACTTCTTTATGCACATATGTTACTCATCCCACTGACTTTTTTTTTGCCTGGCAGGTTGCTTTGAACCTGTAAGACTTTGATGATAGATTTATGGAACAAACAAGATCATAATTACCAACTTCCATATTTACGAGAAACTTATCAACAGAAATCAGCCCATTCCTTAGATTTTGACTCTCTTTGTTCTTTTTATCATGGCTGATTTGTCTTGTAAACAAATTTGTCTTCAAAGGGATACATGGTGCAATGACTCAAGAATAAAACAAAATGAAAAATAAAGAAAAATAAGGGGGGAAAATCCCTTAATTTTTGTCCAGTATTCAATGTTTCTTGCTGAATAAAACAATGCTTTGATCTTGATATTACTTATGAATTTTAACCAGCATGTCATGAAGACGTGATAAAACTTGACCATGCATTAGAGCAATGTCATTTCTGATCCATGTTATCATTATTTTTTACTTAATGATGTCAATAATAAATAGTATTTAAAAAAAGCAAGACATAGGATGCCCGAGACAAGGCATAATGGTCCCTTTATAAGTCTAATAACAAAGGTGCCAACAGCATAAAGTATCATCAAACTGAAGCTTCCATTGACTAAGACTTTTGCCTCACTAACAAGTGAACAGTCAGAAAACCGTCAAAGACCATGGCTGCGGCACAAACATGTAAAAAAAGAAAGTGGTCAGAGACTACAACTTCCTCCACAAGGATCCTAATCAAACTACAGACAACACAGGAATATTTTGTCAAGATTCAACATCTCCATTACCTCATAAGCACTGTAACAACTGATCTGGGCTTCAACTGGGACAACAACAAAAAACTGTGCCTCAACAGAAAGAAAACCTCTGGATGAAAAAAAAGAACAAACGATGGTGATCAAGGTTAACCCTATAATTGAATGCATTGTTACCCAGATGTTATCCTAATTATACACACAAAAATCTGTAAAGTTTTTCTTTTACACTCAGACAAACTATGGGTAAAACAAAATATCTCTGGCCACATGGTGGTGGTGTAAATATAGCTGACCCATAAATGCCAAGACGTGCAATTCTAAACACTATTAATGACTTGTAGTATCTTTATGTCACATTGCTGTGCTTAAGTATTTGATTTTATCTAAGGTGTTTGAAAAAATGTACAGTTAGAAACAAGTGGAATTCTTTGGCTACATATATTTATTTACAGATGAAACTTTGAGAGTTACTATAAAGAATTGTTTTATATATATTTTCTTATGCTACTAGTCAATTTTGGGTTAAGTCAAAGGTTTCCTACAAAGAACTTACTGCCTCAATTCAACTTTTATGTACATTGTTATGGATATGATTAGGAGTAAACATGTTTAATGCAGGTCAAGTGTATAGGAGAGGTCAAAGATTGATTTTTTTACATTAGCATTTGAATACTTTACGAATTATTACAGTTATCAGGGTGAGAATAAATAATTGTTTCCTTTCTCTCAGTTCTCAGAAGAGAAAAGTGTCTGATTACTTTGGTGCTTTTGTTATAGCAAAACAGAGGGAGACAAACTTAAATGATCACTGTAGAATAAAATCTGACAATCCTACTCAAACTGCTGACTAACCTTGTAGAAAAGGAACAAAGTCTAGCCCAGTGTATATATCACTGATGCCTGACCTGGTGGAACAGGTAGACAAGACTGAACAAGTGACCCTTGGGTCATGACACTCAGCAGACTAGGAGGACATTCACAAAAAAAGGCATTTTATCATCTGAATGCCTAATGTTGTAGGTGGTATCCCAAATCAGCTGCAGCAATTAAAGTTCTTCAAACCAACATGTCCGTAAGCTCTTTACACAGCCCTTTACCTATAGGCCTACTACCTATATCGAAAGCCAAGGGAGAAATACATGGAGCCAATGTTGTTCATTTTGTTTTGAGTGACCGCTCTTCACCCAGGCAACCGTGGGAACAGGCCACAGGCTCAGAGAGAATAGCCTCACATGTGGTTTCTGGGCAGAGCCTGATGCCTGTCGAGTGTTGTTGACTGGAATTTGGTTGGGTGCTAGTCACATCAGCAGATTTTTTTCAGCAGACAGGCCCACCACCTGGTGTTTTAGTGCATCATAAATGGTCAAAGCAGGCTGGGGGAAAATCAGTAGTTTCTTTATAAGTGCCAGATTTCTGCTGCCTTGGGACCGTTACATGTCCTGTAGTTCCATGATAACATGTCCAGCCGAATGATTCTAAGTCCAACAGTAAAGTTTTGCACCAAGTTTAAAGGATTGTCTGGGTGCTTAAAATGTTTTTGGCCAGTGATATAGGTCACTGTGACCTAATTTTAGGTTTCCATGGAGATTCTCTAAGATTTCTGGCTGCGTAGTACACAAATATGGATCACCATGACCTTATTTCAGGTTTCAATGAAGACTGCCCAAGATGTCACTGTATATTCAGGGTTACTGAAAATCATATTTTTAACCCATAGTTTACAAATAAAAGGTCACCATGACCTAATTTCATGTTTCCAATAAGACTTTTTGGTGCTCCATTGGTGTGATCTAAGAAGATTCTCGGCCTAGCAGATACAATTTGTGCCAAGCCCCATCTGACTGCCAGGGTGCTCAAATTCATGTTTTAAGCCACTAGCTCACAAAATGTTGGTCATCATGACCTAATTTTAGATTTCAATGGAGACTGGCCTAGGACCTCAGCTGATGTACAGAAGTTTCTAGGTCAAACTTATGATTTGTGCTCTGTTAACAGACAGACTGCTTCATCCGAAGGTCTCAAAAATAGAGAAAAAATTGTATATAAATGATGGTGCCACCTGTCTTAAGGAAAGATGAAACACTCCATGATCAATATGCATGGAAAGAATCACGGCAATCAATGCACTGGTTATTCATATATACTGGAGTTTTGTATCAAATTTTAAATTATTCTGGAAGGTACTTTTGAACCCAGTAGCTTGAAGATATAGGTCATGGTGACCTCATTTTAGGTTTCCAATGAGATTTTCATAGGAGATTTTTTATGGACCTCCATAGGTTTTCTGTTAGAAGTTTCTAGGTCCAGCAATTATGATTTGTGCCCTGTTAATGGACAGATGGACCTACAGACAGACGACAGACAAAGAGTGTTCACTATAGCTCAGAGGGCTTTCAGTCAGCGCAGTTTAAAAAATTAATGCCCTGGGCATCTGATCAAGGAAATATGGTTCAGAAGTCTAATCTATTGAGCAATCAATTTACTATGGAATGTTAAACCAGTAAATTAAACAGTGCATGGCAAGCTTAAGTTACCTCCTTACAAATAATATGTGTCAATGTTATATATATTAACAATTATATGATTTATACAAATAATATATATATATATATATGAATCAGCAACAGATGCATATAAAGGTGCAACAAATATATAATTATATATACACATACATAGGGATCAAAATATCTTAATAAAAAATTCTGTGTTTTGACCCAAATTTAATGACGTTTTAATGGCAGTTTTCAGGAGTGCCATTGGATATCATTTTATGGCAAAATAAAGATGTAATTTGTATATTCTATGGTGTATTCCATTTGTACACCAAAATATATATTACAGAGGGACCATCTCCTCTGCAATAATCAAAATTTCCTTTCTGTTCCAAAATGTGAATGGGATCACTGAGATATACATTTATAAATATATAGAGATCGAAAGACAAAATTGGGAAAAGAACTCAATTGACATTTAATTCAATAAAATTTTTTGAATTATTATTTGTTGCACCCTTATATATAAGTGAGTGACTGCCAGGAACATGCATCATAGCTTGAATTTAAAGGTACAATAAATATTTAAGGGTACAATAAACATTTGAATTAAGGTACAATAAATTATACCAAAATCTGGGACTATTAGTTCACTTAGTCCCCGCCACATGTTTAACTGTAAAGTGTGGCATATTTTAGTTAAGGAATAATATGAATTTCCCTGATTTTCTAAAAAACTATAAAAAATCCATGTATATCATATTGCCACCAAAATAAATGCCAAATGAAGTGAAAAATATTAAACAAATTAAGTTAATTCCAGCTATGATGCACACAATGAAACTACTAAAAACTAACTACATGAATGAAATGAAAATGAGACATGAATGATATGGTAATGGCAGATGGATGAAACGGGGCCCATCCTCCCCCCATTTAGAAAAACCAAAGCAGTACATGTACACTTTTTCAAAAATATATGTTTGACCCAGCCCCTAAGCCTTCCCTCCCCCAGGTTATCCAAATTTTGATGCAGAAACAGAAAGTACATGTACATTTTGAAAAAAAAAACACCTTGGGAAATTACCAATGAATCTGGTGTCTAGCAAGGACAAGATCTTGCCCATGCAGGTTCCAATAGGAAATATTTGGTTTTAATTTTTATTTTGTGCCAAAGATTAATTAATTTAGGCAATATCTTTTATAAATTTTGCCAAAGAGAAAAGAGAAAGCAATTTTCTTTTAATAAAATGCCAAAGGAGAAAGTTTGAACAATTTTATAATGTTCTTTAGGTTTTTAATCAAATTTTATATATCTAAAATAAACAATGCCAAAAATAACAGTGTTTACATATAAATTCAAATATTTTTACCCATTACCAAATTTTTCTGTCAAAATGTCTTTCCATTTATTAATCACTGATCTTACTTTTAATACCTTTTTTGGTGTTTTACTTTTAGACTCTGGGCCTGCTGGTCCTGACTGGACACCAGAGGAAGTGGACGGGACTGGGGAGGAGGTAGTGGGTGGTGATGACGGGGAAGAGGGGGAGGGGGAAGAACATGAACGGACTGAGGCTGGGGAGGAGGCGGTGGACGGATGAAGATGGGTTGAGGCCAGGGCGGAGGTCGGGGAAGTGGAGGGTTGTTGATGGGCAGGGGTTAGGGAGGTGCTAGGGGAGGGGCGGGGACTGGTGGATGTCACGGAGGGCGTGTTTATGATAGTCCATGAAGAAAGGGAGGGCAATGGGGTGGAGTGTGAGGCCTGGGTAGAGGGGGGAGAAGGGGGCTGCACATGGACTGAAGGGACAGGGCTTCTGGCAACTTCCCAAGAATCTCTATGAGACCCATGAACACCCACCCTGAGGCGCTTTGCAGGGTGAGAGTCCTCAGAGTCAGTGTCAAAGACACTGCTCCTCTTCTCACCCCGCTGGACCAAACGATATGCTTCGACAGAATCTATGATTTCCTGGGGGAATGAATCCTGGCGGTCACTCACTTCGACCAGGACCGCATCTAACTCACTTTGTAACTCGTCATTGCGGTCTCTGGTCCGGCGCAGCTCCTCTGATGTTGTAGTGTGGTCCTTACGGACCTTGGCCAGCTGGCTATTGGCCAGGTCCAGCTGCTTTTCAAGGGTTTTTACTTTAGTATTTAAAGCCTGAACTCTGGCCTGAAGTTGCTGGACCTGACCTGTGGCTGTGGCCAGCTGGCCTGTGAGCTGCGCCTGCACCTGTTGCTGGTTCTGGTGCCCCACACTCAGACCATCTCCAATCATTTTTGCCACCACCTTGACCGACTCGCTTCTCTCTGTGGAATACAGAAAAAGTAAGACCACCTGTATTAATTTGTAGCCAGATACTACGATTTGGTTAATTTTTCTTAGCCAAACATATACTGCCAATGTATTGGTTATCTTAAACATGATAAACAGGCAGTTAGAATAACCACGGTGGCTAATAAAATATCATTTTGTGTCAATTAATGATGAGCTCCTTAGCAAAACAAAATGACTTAATCAAAAGCTGACCAGACATGGGCCTACTTCTGGATCATTCAAGCACCAAAGAAGTTGATTTTTTTTGCATTTTCCTCAGGAGCCCACGTACATCAGCATAAAGGTCTAGTTTATGAATGGGTTAGTCCATTTATAGTTAAGAGGGGTGATAGGTAGCTCGGATATTTTACAAGCTGGTCCTTACACTTCATCCATAACCAAATATTCATTTAGGAACACCTAAGTATAACCATATAATGAACTGCTGATAATGCAACAAATATTGATTTAAAACTAATAAACAAGCGACCCATGGGCTCTGTGCTCAGCTAAATTGACCTTAAAGTTAACAAAGGACCCATGGGTCACTGTGCTCAGCTGAAGTTCACCTTTTAGGTAAAAATCTAAAATAATATCAAATGGAGATAAAGTCTAAGAGGAAAAGGTAATAAAGGCCATAAATGGTTGACATGATTGGTTTGTATTGATAAGTATGAAATTGTTGCAAATAATATTTTGTGACCAAAGCACACATTTCCATGGTTAAAATTGAAGCATGTGAGCAGCTTTTGAACATAAGGTGTATATTATTACCATGATCATTGATTGGCTTTTTGATAAATTGTTGACAGTTGAGTAGTTTACACATTTGTTCAATTGGATCTATTTTTTATAATATATATTATTATATATATGTATATTTTTATTATAAAATGTATACATTTGAAATATAACTAATGTCCCCAGTCCACAGATGTAGGAATTGGTGGTGGTGGTTGGGGGGGGGGGGGTGTAGAATGATCGGAGTTACAACATATCTGTATTATTATAGTGTTTATACATAGGATTTTCACTTAATTCTATAATGCTTAAAGGATAAACAAGGAACCAATGGGTCACGGTGCTCAGCTGAAGTTTGAAAAATTTTAGCGAATGCAAAATATGCTTATTTGTACTATTATTGTTTTTCTTATGTATTACCATATTAAAGCTATTAGGAAATGGCCTTCCTACTTGGTTAGTTAAGTTCTCAATAAATGAGTGCAAAACAAATACTCTGACAAGACTGCCATAAAAAACAGTAACAGTGTTGCATAGGAAATATTTACAAATGGTCAGACAAGTGGACAGAAAGGACTAATACCTTAAGTTTACTTTACATTCAGAGGAAGAATGCTTTTAAGTTTGTATTAAACCCTATTTTTTAGCATATTAGTTTTGGCATTTATAGTTTTAATATGATTATTTTTTTTTAATTTAACAATTTTTTTAAAATATGCAATGAATAAAATCTGAAAATATAAGTTAATTCAAATTGTAAGTTGCATCATTATTCATCCATAGTTTTGCTTACATCATGTCAAATTATACAAACACATATAACTGTATAATTTTTTAATTCACAAAATGTTTAAACTGAATTTAAAAGAAAATTATTTTTATTAAATAAAATAGCTTAAAATGCCACAATTAAACATGGCATCTTTAAGATTATTCCTTAAATCATCATTAAAAAAAAAGTATTGTTCATTGGAATTTTCAGTACATGCTTAATTTTATTAACTAGAATAAAAGATTCAGCAAATCTGATTTTCAAAATTCCCTGTCTAAATCTGGTATAGACACTGTTGGTTGGATGAGAGGAAACAAAATAATTATGCTGATTATTATCTCAACTATAATTTAATACTGGAATTAATATTCAATTTCACACCTTTGAAAAGAATTCAAAGTTTTTACTCCTTTGAAATAAGGAATTCCTCATCAACGCTTTTACAGAAATACACAACTTTGTTGACAAATATAAATATGCACTTTAATCATTGTAACCCACTGTGACAGAATATAAAAATTCAATATGCAAATTAGAATGAATCAAATATAGAAAGGTTATAACATTCACCAAGTGTATGCATCATGCTGGGGGGGGGGTGCAGGGCTGAGTGGAAGATAAGCCAAGCTTAGCCAAGGCGTGATTTCAAGTTTCCAAGGATATTTTTCATGGACCTTCCTAGATGTAAAGGATGAAGATTCTAGGTTCAGCAGTTACAATTTGTGCCCAGTTAACAGATTGGGCTTTATTTGAAGGTCACAAATATATAGAGAAAAAAAAATGAAATAATACAGGTGGCACCACAAGCCTTCAGGAACTGATGAAACACTCCGTGATCAATATGCATGCAAAGAGTCATAGTGATCAATGCATTAATCATTCAGATACTGGAGCTTTTGTATCAAATTTTTAATTATTCTGGGGGAGAAGTTTAGTGCCCTATATCTTGGAGGATATGGGTAACACTGACTTAATTCTGGGTATAAAGGAGATTTTCATGGACCTTCCTGGATGTCAAGTGAGAAGATTCTAGGTCTAGTGGTTACAATTTGTGCCCTGTTAACAGCTGGAAAGACGACAGACAAAGGGTGATCGCTATAGCTCAGTTGACTGAAAGTCAACTGAGCTAAAAATTATAAGTTAGGCTTGCCTATGGTAAAGCATGGTGGGGATTCTGCCTGAGAGACTATTTTTATAAATGGACTACTATACTCATCTATAAGGAATTTATTGATTTATGAGAATTCTTGCTGAGAACTGCTGATCAATTAATGACATGTATATCTGTGCTTGGCATTTGGGGAATCAATATAAATGACAGGTGTGCACATCCTTGGCAGCAAATTCAGAACATTTTAAGTGTTATTCTCTGTCTGAAGGAAACAAATGATAAAAGTGCTTGTACCTGTATTCAAGTACAGACTCCTGTACTTGAACTTGTACTCAAGTAAGCATAAAAATTCAGCACTTGTACTTGTCAAAAGTTGAAGTATTTTAATGATGTACAGACCCCTGTACTTGACCAAAGCCGTCAAATTAAAAAAGTTGACTTACTGAGTGTGCTGATTGAGCGCCAAGCCACGGTGGTGGGCCAGTTGGCTGGTCTGAGGTGGGGCCTGTAAATTTTCTTTTTGTTTGGATTGTACGCTTGTATTAGATATTTTTGAAGACTTTCTGCATTGAGACCTGCAAAGAAGAAAACAAAAATCAAATGATGGGAAAAGAAGGGGTTATAAAGCAAAATGCAATAAACAAAATACCCATGGATCAAGATGCTCCAGTTTGTCCAAAAAACTCCCCATGAGACACAGTACCCAGCTGACAAGTGGCCCATGGGCCATGACGCTTAGCTGAATTCAAGGAGCCTTGAACAATGGGCAAATAAGACTCCCAGAGTCAAAATCATGTATTTTGCCAATAACCAATAGATATAGGTTACAGTGACCTTAATCTACATGCAGCTGCTACCATTTATGCCCTCCTGACTAATTTAGTGTTAAAATCAAGTTCTATCACACAGCTTTTAGAAAATGGTTCAGAGTGACATATCCGGTTTCCAAGGAGATTTTTAGGGACCTCTCTGAAAGTCATGTATGAGAATTTTAGGCCAAATAGATACAATTTGTGCCCCACCTGACTCACTTGGTGCTAATGTTTTCTCCCCTAATTTACAAAATATAGTTAACCATGACCTAATTTAAATTTTCAAAGGATATTTTCATGGAACTCTAATGATATCAGTTAGATGATTCTACTTCCAACACTCATGATTTGTGCCCTGTTATGTCTTATCCCGATGGTTCATCCCAAAACATTAGGGGTAAAATATGCAATATCTCAAAACAATGAATCTAGATCTCAGCAGATTAGACTTTGAAGGTCAAGGTCACTGCTTTTCAAACTCTGATGACAATCTGGCAGAAAAACTGGTGTGTCAAATTTGAAGAAAAATCTTCAGTACTTGCAGAGTTATTTTGGTCACAATAAGCCTAGAAATGCATGTTTTGACCTTAAAGATCAAGGTTCAAGGTCACAGGATTTCTATCACATCCAAGATTTTGGTAGGAACAATGAGTGTTTCAAATTTTGGAGGAAAATATGCAGCACTTCAAAAGTTATCTCGTCCACAAGACATTAACTATAATTCCACTGAAGATCCTGATCAAGGTCACCAGGTTTCAAACTTGTCTGACAGCTTGGTAGAAACAATTGTTGTACAAAATTTTAGAACAAAATTTGAAATACTACAAAAGATATGGGGTTCATAAAAAATTTACTTTTTAAGAATTTTTACATTGATGGGAAAGGTCAAGGTCACCAGGTTTTGAACTTGTCCAAGAACATGGTAGGAACAACTGGTGTACCAAACTTGAGGACAAAATGTGGAATACTTCAAAAGTTATGGGGTTCACAAAAATGTCATATTTCTGCAGATTTGATCTTGAAGATGAAGGTCAAGGTCACTGTTTTTTTTTTTAACTTGTCCTTGATTTTAGTAGGAACAATTGCTGTACCAAAATTTGAGGACAAAATGTTTAATACTTCAAAAGTTATTGGGTTAAAAAAATTTTACATTTTGGTAGATTTGACGTTGAAGATGATGGTCATTGTCAACAGTTTTCAAAATTTTCCAAGAACTTGGCAGGAACAATATGTGTACAAAATTTGAGGAAAAAATATGGAATACCTCAAAAGTTAGGGGGTTCACAAAAATTTCACATTTCGGCATATTTTACCTTGAATATGAAGGCCGAGGTCACTTGTTTTCAAACTCCTCCGAGGCCATATGAACAATTGAGTGTTTTAAATTTTGGCAGAAAATATGCAGACCTTAAAAATTTAAAGTGTTTACAAGATATCCTACAGATGAGGATGACAATGATAGAAGATGGCACTGAAAACAACATGCCTCATGGGTGGGAGGGGGGGTGGGCCATCAGTCTACAGGAACTGATGAAGCACTCCATGATCAAAAAGTATGCAAAGAATCATAGCAATCAAAGAGATTTTTTATGGACCTCCCAGGATGCCAAGTTAGAAGATTCCAGGTCCAGCGGTTATGATCTGTGCTCTGTTAATGGCCAGACGGACGACAGACAAAGAGTGATTGCTAAAGCTCAGATGACTTTCAGTCAGCTGAGTTAAAATGGAAAAAAATACAGGTGGTATCATCAGTCTGCAGGAGGTGATGCAACACCCCATGATGAATGTTCATGCACATAATCATGGTGATCGATGCAGTAGTTATTCAGATACTTGAGCTTTTGTATCAAAATTTTGATTATTCTAGGGGAGGGGGTACTTCACAGCCCCATAGCTCAAAGAATATTGGTAACAGAGACCAAATTTCTAGTTTCCTAGAAGATTATTCATGGACCTTCCTAGATTTGAAGTGAGAAGATTCCTGGTCCAGGGGTTACGATCTGTGCCCTGTTAATAGATGACAGTTCACTGCAGGTCTCAAAAATAGAGAAAAAAATTAATGAAAATTGGAAAAAATACAGCTAGGTGGTGCCACCAGTCTGCAGGAAGTGATGGAACATCCCATGATTGATATTCATGCAAAGAATAATGGTGATCAATGCAGTAGTTATTCAGATACTTGAGCTTTTGTATCAAATTTTGCATTATTCTGGGGGGGGGGGGGGGGGGGTACTTCGGAGCCCCATAGCTCAAAGGATATGGGTAACAGAGACCTAACTTATGTTTTCAAGGAGATTTTTTCATGGACCTCTCTTGTTATAAAGTTAAGATTCCAGGTACAGTGGTTAAGATTTGTGGCCTGTTAACAGATGAGCGCATGGTCTCAAAAATAGAGAAAAATTCGTAAAAATGAAAAAAAAATACAGGTGGCACCACCAGACTGCAGAAACTGATGAAACTTTCCACGATCAATATCCATGCAAAGAATCATGGTGATCAATGCAATAGTTGTTTAGTTACTTGAGCTTTTGTATCAAATTTTCCTATATTCTGGGGGGTACTTCAGGGCCACATAGCTCACAGGTTATGGATAACAGAGACCTAATTGCAAAGAATCATGGTGATCAATGCAATAGTTGTTCAGTTACTCAAGCTTTTGTATCAAATTTTCCATTATTCTGGGGGGTACTGCAGGGCCACATAGCTCAGAGATGACAGAGACCTAATTTCAAGTTTTCAAGGGGAATTTCCATGGGCCTCGATCCCTGCATGTCAAGAGTGAAACTTAATTTCAGGTTTCCATAAAATTGTCATGGACCTACCTAATTTGTTGTCAAGTAAGAAGATTCTAGTTCAAATAGTAACATTTTGTCCCTTGTTTACAGATGACTGTTTCATTTGAAGGTCTCAAAAATAGAAAAAAAAATTCGTGAAAATTCGAAAAAATACAGGTGGGGCCATTAGTCTACAGGAATTGATGAAGCACTCCATGATCAAAAAGAAGGCAAAGAAGCATAGCAATTGATGAATTAGATATTCAAATACAGAAGCTTTTGTATCTCATTTTTAATTATTCTGGGGGTACTATACAAGCCAAATAGCTCGGAGGATATGGGTAACAGAGACCTAATTTCAGGCATGGATGAAGACTTTTCATTGACCTCTTTAGGTGATAAGTAAGAAGATTCTAGGTCAAACAGTGATGATTTGTGCCCTGTTAACAGATGACCCTATAATTGAATGGTCTCAAAAATAGAAAAAAAACATGCTTGAAAATTAAAAAAAAAAAAACAGGCGCACCTCCAGTCTGCAGGAACTGAAGAAACAGTCCATGATCAGTAAGCATGCTAAGATTATGGTGATCAATGCATTAGTTATTCAGATACTGGAGTGTTTATATCAAATTTTTAATTATTCTTTGGGGTACTTTTGAGCCCCATAGCTTGGAGGATATAGGCAACAGAGACCTTATTTCAGGTTTGCAAGAATATTTTTCAATGACCTCACTAGATGTCAAGTATAAAGATTCTAGGTCCAGAGGTTAGGATTTGTGCCTTGTTTACAGATGAGGCTTTATTTGAAGGTCTAAAAAATAGATAATAAAATGGGTGAATATTTGAAAAAAACAGGTGGTGCAGGAACTGAAGAAACGGTCCATGATCAGTATGCATGCAAAAAATCATGGCGATCAATACATTAGTTATTCAGATACTGGAGCGTTTGTATCCAATTTTGAATTATTCTGAGGGGTACTTATTAGCCCTATGGCTCCGAGAATATGGGTAACTGAGACCTCATTTCACATTTCCACAGAGACTTTTCATGGACCTCCCTTGATGTCAAGTAAGAAGATTCCAAGTCCAGCTGTTACGATTTGTGCCATTTTAACAACTGACAACTTCTTTGAAGGTCTTAAAAATAGAGAAAAAAATTATTCTGGGGGGTACTTCGGAGCCCCATAGCTTAAAGGTTATGGGTAAGATATCTAATTTCAGGTTTCAAAGAGACTTTTATGGGGCTCCCTGCATATCAAGAGAGAAGATTCTAGGTCCAGTCGTTACGATTTGTGCCCTGTTAACAGATGACCACATATTAAGAAGTCTCAAAAATAAAGAAAAAAATTCGTAAAATAAAAAAAATAAAGGTGGCGCCACCAGACTTGCAGTAACTAATGAAACATTCCATGATCAATATCCATGCAAAAAATTGTGGTGATCAATACAATAGTTGTTCAGTTACTTCAGCTTTTGTATCAAATTTTCAAATTATTCTGGGGGGTACTTCAAAGCCCCATAGCTCAGAGGTAATGGGTAACAAAGACCTAATTTCAGGTTTCCAAAGAGACTTTTATGGGCCTCCCTGCATGTCAAGAGAGAAGATTCTAGGTCCAGTCTTACGATTTGTGCCCTGTTAACAGATGACCGCATCTTAAGAGGTCTCAAAAATAGAGAAAAAAATTTGTAAAAATTGAAAAAAAGAACAGGTGGCGCCACCAGACTGCATAAAACTGATAAAACATTCCATCATCAATATCCATGCAAAAGATCATGGTGATCAATGCAATAGCTGTTCAGTTACTTCAGCTTTTGTATCAAATTTTCATATTATTCTGGGGGGTACTTCAGCGCCCAATAGCTCGATGGTTATTGGTAACAGTGACCTAATTTCAGGTGTCCAAGGAGACTTTTCATATGCCTCTCTGCATGACAAGAGAAAAGATTCTAGGTCCAATTGTTACGATTTGTGCCCTGTTAACAGATGACCGCATCTTAAGGGGTCTCATAAATAGAGAAAAAAAATTGTAAAAATTGAAAAATACAGGTCGCGCCACCAGTCTGCAGAAACTGATGATACACTCCATGATAAATATCCATGCAAAAATCAAGGTGATCAATGCATTAGTTGTTCAGATACTTGAGCTTTTGTATCAAATTTTCCATTATTCTGGGGGGTACTTTGGAGCCCCATAATTCAAAGAATATGGGTAAGAGACCTAATATCAGGTTTCCCAAGGATGCCAGGTTAGAAGACTCCTGGTCCAGCGGTTAGGATTTGTGCCCTGTTAAAGGACAGCCGGACGACTGGAGGGCTGGACGGACGAGAGACAAAGAATGATCGCTATAGCTCAGATGACTTTTAGTCAGCTGAGCTAAAAATATACTCATCTGTTTGGTATCTGAAATCTGGCTGGTATTTATATTTACCTCCAAGGGGGGGGGGGGGGGGTTATGCTTTTGCAGACACTGGATTGTCTGTTAGCAAAATTATTCAAAATGTCATGAACAGATTTTGATGAAATTTTCAGGATATCTCAGCAATGATACCAGCAGCAACTGATTAAATTGTGAAAGTGATCTATAGCAAATCTGGATCTTGAGAATTTTATAAAAAGGAAAATGCTGCATTTCTGAATATCCCATAATAAGGGTAATGCCTTGGCAAAGAAAATTTTTGGTATCTGAATAATTTACTCAAGCAATTTTATTTTCACTAAGAAAATCACCCCAGCCGATAATTCAGGAGTTATTTAATTCCACATATTTGAAAAATTGCTTTTAGTGCCTCCTGTCAATGTACAACTACTGCAAACATGAATACGTCTGTCTTGTATCTGTTGACCTCGGACCTCATTGAATATTTTGATGAAAATGTAATTAAGGTGAGAAAGGCTATTGGTTAATATGTACGAGTTTCATGAAAATCCTCAGGATTTTTTTAAGTCACCACGATGCCTCCAAAATGCAGTGAGCTCTGACCTCATTAAAAATGTGTGAATTTTGATGAGATATAATTCCGGTGAGAAACTCTGTTGGTAAAATATGCAGTGTATAATGAGTTTCATGAAAATCCATAGAATATCTGTTTAGTCACCAATGTGCCTCAAAAGTACAGTGACCTCTGAAGTCATTATGTATGGATTTCGCTGGAAATCAAACTTAGGCAATAAATATAATTAACTTTTTTAACAAGTTTATCAAAACCATTCATATTCTTTGTAATTTAACACAGGAACACCACAAAGAATGTGGCCTGTGCAAAACAGCCTGGTAACCTATGTCCTAATTAAATATGCTTGAAACCTGCTAAGAATTGAATGAGTTAAGAAACTCTATTGGTAAAAATATTTATAATGTGTTTCATCAATATCCACAGAATTTTTGTTTGAATCACCAAGGTGCCTCCAAAGTGAGGTTACCTGTGACCTCATTAAAGATGCATGGATTTCACTGGAAATCAAACTTAGATGAGATATTTAATGATTAACATTTCTAATGAGATTTATTGAAATTGTTTGTATTCTTGTTAGGTAATCATAGTGACCCTTATACCCTATTATTAAAGTTTTGGATTTGCCCACGATTGAACTTGGGCGAGATAATCTGTTGGTAAGTAGTTATGGTGACTTTGATGAAAATCCATTGAAATCTCGTTAAGTTATTGTTGGGACACTAAGATTTAATAGATTGATGGTTGCAATTGGTATCCCATAATACTTCCATCATAAGGCTGGCATATAAAAATGAATCTACTAGAATTCCACTCTGCAGGACACTGTACATTCACTGGTAAGTTTGCCAGGTGGTTTATCCAATCAGGTATCCATATTTCAGTTTGAATAATAACTTTCAATATAGTCAAAATAATTTCCGAATATATATTTAACTTATATCTTATTAATTTCATAAAGAAAATGCAAATGGTTTTCTACTCTTCTGTTGCAGAGATCCCAAGCTATTGGTTATATATTCCTCATTTTGTGAGCTAAGAAGTGACCTGAGCACTTGTGTTATATCAGACTGTTTTATCACATTTGTATAACTCTTATAAATTTAATTGGTATTTATAAATCTACAATATATAGAGCTTAGGATCTACAACCCAAACATTTTAATTGAAAAACATTAATTGTGTCTTTAAGTAACATAATTTCTTGTCTGTCGAATTATACAAAATCCTTGCATTTCATCATATTGAATATCTTAATTTCAACAAGGTACCCATGGGTCACAGGGCTCAGCTGAACCTTGTATGAGGAAAGCAAATTCAATATGTACTTATTTCTTTTTTTTTTAATATATTAGAATTTGAAAAGCTAAGAGGAAATGGCCTTGCTACTTGGTGATAATCAAATACTAAATGTATAAATTTAAGACAAATTCTGCATGTACACTCTCATGGACTATAGGCAAGATGCAGTAGCCTCTCATGATCAAATATTTATAAAATTATCAGTATTTCAACTATATGAAAGTAATATGCATTTGATATACACACTAGGAGTATAGGAAACCCTATAAAATATAGAATAAATTGCATATAATAATGCACATTATATATCTTAACCGAAATAAATGGAGCAAAAAAATTAAAATTGTATATTTTACAAATGAGCATAAACTAAATATAACTTGATAACAGGTAGTCAACAAGTGACTGTGTGTATCAGCCATATGATAGAGGCATGGTATAGATTAAGGCATAAAATGTTCCTGACATGACATTACTCCAATTTTTGACACCAGTGATGCCAAATAAACTCCTCATTCATGTGCAATTTCCTCCAAAAATATATTAACAGATGGATACACCTTACAAGGTTTCAGGCTGAGATAGCAATTTACCACATGAGTAAAAGTGCATCAATGTTTTCTTTTAAAACAGAACAGCAGGTGGCACCACCCTTCTTGTCTACAACAGGGCTATCAAGACGGATAAACATGCCAAAATTTCTGGCTAATGCATCAATCAACTCCTCAGATTTGAGGGATATTTACCCATAGCAAAACTGGATGAATGCCACTCAATAACAGATCAGATTCCGCCATTAGTCTCAAATACAAGATGGAGGTATCAAAGATCTATGGACATGCTCAATTTCAGGCCAATACAGCAAATCACCCTTTAAAAAGGGGCTTTAATTTAGACTTTGAAAATGGTAAGGTAGGTGGTGCCACCTGTCTAGTTTACAAGATAACAATCAAAACTGGATGTACATGCCACATTTCGGACCAAAACATTGAACCAATCATGAGATATGAGCAATATTCTCCCAAAGCAAACATATGGATGGGCACTGCATGAAAACAATCAAAGATGGCAACACCATTCTTGGAGGTATTCAAGGTCTATCAACATGCACAATGTCAGGCCAATACGGCAAATTACTCCTGAGAAAAGAGCATTAATTTATTTA
This sequence comes from Sipunculus nudus, assembly GCA_026874595.1. Taxonomy (NCBI): domain Eukaryota; kingdom Metazoa; phylum Annelida; class Sipuncula; order Golfingiida; family Sipunculidae; genus Sipunculus; species Sipunculus nudus. The sequence goes on along the minus strand of CM049318.1, from coordinate 15,599,410 downwards.
TACTTTGAAAACAGTAAGGTAGGTTGGGCCATCTGTCTAGTGTGTGAGAACTTTCCAGGTTGAATGTACATTCCAAATATCAGACCAATCGTTAAACCAACTCCTGAGATATGAGCAATTTTCAACTAAAGCAAACACATGGATGGTACCACCAGTAAGATGGAGGTATCCATGCAAGATCTATGGACATGCACAATTTCAGGCCATTAAGTTGAACCAATCACTAAGACAAATGGATCGCAATTACATGGATGGACACCACCAGTCTAGATGACTACAAAATGGAAATATCCAAGATCTATGGATTAAACATGCAAAATTTCAGCTCAAAACATTGAACCACTCCTGAGATATGGGCTGTTAGAATTAAAAGACACCCAGATTCATACTGCCCAATAAGGACGGCAGGTGGCACCACCAGTCTTTGTTAGGCAGAACTACAAAGGTGCATGAGTGAAAAACTATCGTATGCCGGGTTTTGGAAATTTTGGTCCAAGTGTGTCAGAGGATTCTCGGGAAACTAACACAGTGGCATTGGCTGAACCATGTAGAAAAAAAAGAATCCACAACTCTTTGATTTGGCGGCTACAATAAGTATATATTGTACTCTGTAATATATAAAAATTGTGGACTAAAACAATTTAATCACGCAATAAGGGCAAAATAGGCTATGGACCTAAGAGTAATAAAAAGATCATAAAAATTGTGTAAATGATATAAATAATTCTAACAATCAGCCCATAGGCCATGATGCTCAGCTGAATACAAGGGAAACAGGTGATGGTCCTAAAACTTAAACAAAGGATATATTTGAAAGTATATTGAAAAAAATTACAGGTGGCGCCAACAGTCTGCAGGAACTGATGGAATGCTCAATGTTCATTATGTATGCAATGAATCAAAGAGAGTCATGGTCAATATTTGTGGCAAGATTCATGGCAATCCATGCATAAGTTATTAAGATACTGGAGCTTTTGTATCAAATTTATTTCAAAATTCTGGGGGTACTTGGGAGCCCCATAGCTCTGAGGATATGGGTAACAGACTTTTCCAAGGATATTTTTTAACCAGGTCAAGTGGTTACAATATGCACCTGGTTAACAGACCACTGCTTCTTCAAAGATCTCAAAATGCATACAAATTGGAATAAAATACAGGGGGCACCACCAGTCTGAAGGAACTGATGAAACACTCCATGACCAATATGCCTGCAAAGAATCATGGTGAGCAATGCATTAGTTGTTCAAATAATGGAGATTTCCTCAATTCTTTTACTATTCTGGGTGTACTTGTGAGACTTATAGCTCCAAGAATATGGGAAACAGAGATCTATTTCCAGGTTTCCAAGGAGATTTTTCAAGGACCTCCCGGGATGTCAAGAAGATTCCAGGTCCAGCAGTTAAGATTTGTGCCTGGTTTATGCACAGACAGACAAACAGACAGACAAAGAAAGATCATTAAAAAAACAATAATATCTTTCTTGCTCCACACTCATTTGTCTTCTATATTTAGAACCTTGTAGGAAACTGTTTTGCTTGATTTTTAAAAGATTAAAAAAATGTGTGTTCTAAACAAAATTACAAAACTTACACATTATGTACTCGAGTTCTTGAGTTGTAATCTGATGGTTGTTCACTGCATCTGAAAATATAAAAACCAAAGTTATAAATACACCTTCAACATGCTACCACAAAAATTTGGGGCTAACCTTACCCTTATTTATAATAAATCAACTATATATTGTATTGTGCAGTGTCGATCTACATGGTACAAGCTTCTCTTGCATAGAAATATTCTCATTTTACAGTAATTTTGTCACAATAATAGACTAATGACATTTATGGTTAATATATTTGGAGTAGTTGAATAATTAACATGTGATTATTATACCTAATTTTTTTATTAAAACTTAAGATCCATAATGAGATATCACTTCGAGCAGTATAAACATCAATACATAGTCCAGCTCTCCTGATATCTCTAAGATTCCACCACTCAGTAACTGTATACTGTGGTTGTTGTTATATCAGTGGGGCTGTATTTTTGCAGTTTTCTATATTTTAAGAGTTTCACAGGGTTCTTTTTGCCCCAAATCAATCATTGTGTATAAGTATTTAAAATTTTATCAAAGACTTCATTCACTGAAATCTTTCATAATCCATTTGGCTTAGGACCTGGAGGAACAGCACAAGAGTGTTGTTGGTGTGTGACTGAACTGTATAGGCCCAGCTTAGTCAATGTGGACCGTCCAAGGGTTTTTTATTTTTTTAAAAGCTTGGACTTGAACTTTATTGACCAAGGCATAATACATGTAGAAACATGCTGATAAACATTCTGATATATCTCCAACAAATATACATTTTATGTCAAGGGGGGCTCGACCTTAAAGAGGTATATGCCCGTTCTTTAATTAAAATACATATATTAATCAGAGCAAATAGGAAACATTGTGCAGTAAACAGAAAGTGAGCATGAATAGTTGAAAGCTATATGTGTAATATTGAATTAATTATTCATATTATGAGATATTAAATACTGTTTAACCTTTTTTAAACACGTATACATTGAAGTGGTCTTGTCAAATACTGATCTGTAAGTATACTGTAAATTTACACCTTTAAAACGGATAGTTCTTTTTTTTTTTTTTTGGTTGTGTTTCTTCTTTTTTTTTTTATTATCATATACAACTTACAAGTCATCAAATACTGGTAATTTCACAACATGCAACGCAATATGCATTCAGATTTGTACAATACACTTTGTTTTCCATATTTTGTTTTGCTTATACATAGCTTCGCAATAAGAATCATTTCATTTATCTGAGCCAGCTTTTGTTTCGAAAATCCTGACGTATATCCTAGAACCACTTGTTCCTCAGTCAATTTGATGTTATCTCCTATTCTATTCTGAATAATGTTTTCAACTCTATTCCAGAACTGTCTTAGCTCTCTACATTGCCAGAAAAAATGTTCTACATATTCTGTTTCTCCACATACAGGACACTTATTAGTGTCATATTTACCCATTTTGTGTAACAATATTCTAGTAGGCCAAATATTATGTAATATTTTCCACTGAATCATTTTCAGTCTTATTTCATTTGTACAGCTATAAATCATCTTTCAGTGTTCTGTTGAGAACTGACAAGCAGGATATTTTCTCGTCCAAAATTCTGCAGGGTATATTTGTTCTAAGTGTACCTTCTCAGTAACTATACCACGGAGTTGCTTTGTGTCATATTTTTCTATATAACCATTATTTAAAAGGATTTTTTCTGTTCCCTAATTTCTAAAGTCCCCTTTGCAAGAAAGTTTTTTACTGCTGTATACACTACATTATACTCTATTATTCTACCCGGGGTGCTTCCTAATACTTCTACTGTACTTTCATATGATCGCACATTGTTGTTCACTATCATGTCGTTTACATATATTATACCTTTTTCTATCCAGTTTTCAAAGTAGATTGGTTTGCCTGCACAAAGAACAAGTTTATTATTCCATAAAATACTTGATCCTGAGACTGCCTTCAATTCACTGTTCAAATTTAGAAAGTTGTTTAAAATATATTTGTAAAAATCTGAAGTTATGTGGGAACCCCCTTTCAAGGTATCAGGATGTATATCACTCTCAAAAACACTTAATCCGTTTCCTAACCTAGAATAATGAAAGTATGCTATATTTTTCCAAATATCCTCAGACTCACTTGCTAAAATTTTTACCCATTTTAATGCGATAGCTTTTTGCATATCATGTACATCAATCATTTCTAATCCTCCCATATCATAATCAGACTTCAAAATTTTTCTTCTTATTTTCTCACAAGATCTTTTCCCACTACCTCCTCTTCTCCATATGAAATTATATAATATTCCATTTATCTGTTTTATAAACTTATCTGGCATCAACAAGGATTGCACTGGGTATATTATTTGCGATAAGAGATAGGTTTTTGTTATGATTATTTTGCCAAAGATGGTGAGGCTTCTACGTTCCCATTTATTAATTTCTTTTAGCATCTTGTTTATACTGATTTCCTAGTTATTATCTATTTTTGCCGCAGGAGTATTACTCCTGAATTGAATTCCCAAAATATTCATTTTGTTATCAGGATATAGTTTCCACCTAAAATTTCCAACCCTTGTCTGATTTTCTCTACATGCACCTATACACATTGCTTCCGACTTATGTTCATTCAATTGTAATCCTGAAATATTTGAAAAATCTTTGATTAGTTGTAAGGCTTCATTTATATCATTTTGATCATGCACAAACAAAGTTGTGTCGTCTGCAAATTGGGCTATCTTGAGTGTTCTTGGAGGATTAGTACTTATGGGCAGCTCAAATCCTTTAAAATTTTGACTTTGTCTTATTTTACATGCTAGAATTTCTACCCCTAATACAAATGCCAATGGAGAAAACGGACAGCCTTGCCTGACACCCCTTTCAACCGGAAACCACCTGGATAGCCAACTGTTATATAATATGCAGTTTTCGGTGTTACTATTTAGAACATTCAACCAATGCAAATATTCTGATCCAAACCCTAAGGTTTTAAATGCTTCGCCAATGAATTGTTTTGAGATTGTATCGAAAGCCGCTTTAAAATCTAGCGCGACTACTGCGCCTTTTTTATCATTTTTGTGGGCATAAGTAATAATGTCATCTATTAGTCTTATTGTGGTAGCAATATTCCGTCCCTTAATAAATCCAGCTTGATCTGTATTTATGGCTTCTAATATAACTCTGTGCAAATGCGTAGCGAGAATTTGCTAAAAGTTTATAATCTGTATTAGTTAAAGTTATTGGTCGCCAATTGTGCAACTCGTTTTTTGGCAAGTTCTTTCCTTTGTGTATTAATTTTATTACTCCTCTGGCCTGTATTATTGATAACTTTCCCTGCCTAAAGATACATTGAAAGCGTCAGTTACTAACATTCGTAATTTTACCCAAAACAGTTTATAAACTTCTGTTGTCAATCCATCTAAACCTGGACTGGATCCATTTTTCATTTGCTTTAACGCATTACCAACTTCTTCTGGTGACATTAACCCCTCACATTTCTGTCGATTTCTCCCAGATATTTTCGGTATTTTAACGCCAGAAATAAACCTATCAAATTCCTTTTTATTGAAGCTAGTCTTTGTACTGGTTCCCGTAAAGAAAGTATTGCTCATTCCTAATTTCATCTTGGTTTAAGGTTTCAGAGCTGTTATGTGTTTTTAGCGATGGTATAAAATTTTGGGCGGCCCTCTGTTTTTCCAACAATAAAAAATATTTATTATTCTTCTCACCCTCTTCAATCCATTTAACGCGCGCTCGTATTTGAGCACTTCGAGCTTCTTGGATATGTTTTATTTCTAACGATTTTTTTATCTTAATCATTTTTTAATAGTTTCCTTATTATCAGGAGTAGTCGCTACTTGACGCTCCAGATCATCTAGTGAACAGTTTAAAAGTTTCATTTCATTTTTATTTTTAATTGCTTTGGCTTTGTTGTAGTTCCAAGCAACCGTTTTTATCTCAAGCTTACACAAGTCCCATTTTCTTAATGGATCTATATTAGCCGTATTGTAATGGGAAATGAAGGATTCTAACTTATCATTCATCAAATCTAAGAATTTTTTATCATCCAATAATGAGTTATTAAACTTCCAATATGATGGTCCTCTTTCAATTTGTATCGCATTTATTTCAAGGATTACGGCTCTATGGTCCGTACACGGGTACGACGTAACCCTTACTGAAAATTTTTATAAGTGCCATATATGTGAAAGTTATATGGCACATATAAGGCACATATATGTGCCATATATGTCCCTTATATCCAACCTTATAACTCCCATATATGTCACATATATGTCTGGTATATGGATTTTATATGCAAATTAGGGAGGAGCCTTATATGTCACATATATGGGCCTTATATGTCACTTATAAGGCTTCCACATATAGGTCCCCTATAACTCCCATATATCCCATATATGTCCCTTATAACTCCCATATATGTCCCATATATGTGCCTTATAACTCCCATATATGTGCCTTATCACTCCCATATATGTGACATATATGGGACTTATAAGTGCCATATTTGTCCCTTATAAATGACATATAACTCACATACAAGTCCAGTGTATGCACCTTCTGTGCTGTTTGTCAATAGCTCAGTTACTATCTGTTGTATGTTCTGTTTTGAAAGGTGTTTACTCTTTTCTTTATCCCACAAGCAATTACGTAAGATGATAGAAATTAAGCTTTGTGTGTGTGTGTGGTGAGCTTCCTGCACTGTGCAATTCCTTGAAATCAATGCTGGCCTGCAGTCACACTGGGGGTCATCAACTTCACACAGTCACATGGACGCAAACACATGAAACATAAAAGTAAGAAAATACAATAGCCAAAATTAATGTTTATTTACACATTTTAAACTGAAAATAATATTTTCATAAGATTTTTAAAACTCCCTGGTTCAGTCAGTTTGAGAGTGTTGTCATTTTAGGGAATGAAGGCTGGAAGGAAATATACAGCCTTGCCACACTCTAAATCCTTTTCTGTTCCCTCCTGTTTGACCTGCAAAAACAAATGTTACCAGTCTAAGTATACACATATAGTCATTATTGCTCAAATTAATTATTTTATTACATAAGTTTAAAGATAATCTTTTGACATTGATGCTAAGTATTGCTTTTCTTAACATTAACATTAGTTTACCTTATCTGGAGGCAACACACAAGTCAAAAAATGAAAAGAGTTTATTTCACTGAAAGTTCATCTGCTCTCTATATAGGGGTTTTAAATGTTCTGAAAATATACCTGTTTAACATTTAGGATTTTAATTTAATACAGTTGGACTTCTCAATTACTAACAGAGGAAGAGTTTTCCAGTTATACAGAGTATATACAAACATACAGATTATTAAATATACTGGTCACGGGACAGACACTGTGGCCTAAAGATGCTCATAGGTTCAGAAAGTAGGTTACTCAGTTGAAACAATTTTAACATGTAAGCAGTTATATTAATATCCCATATGCACAATAAATGTTAACCACCAAATTTGCACTTCAAATATGGTAAGTTCCAGCTATTTGATAAAAAAAACCTTACAATTCATAACATTTCCCATTTGCTAAAAGATTTAAATGTTCCTTTATATGATAAACTGAATATGCTTACCAGACAATTCTTGCAAGGGCTGGAGATATCTGGGCTCTCCTTATACTTTCTGCACCATTTCTTCATACTGGTTCTAAGAAAAGTAAAGAAATCATTACAAATCATAGAAACAAAGGTTGTTGGAAATAAATAATTAAGAACATGGAGTCTTGCATATTTTGACATTTACGTAGACAAATTATTTAACTAAAAAAGGGCCTCACATCAATAATATTTCTAAAACAGTACATCAATGATATATTGGTGGTCAGTAATGTTCAAAATGACGTCTTGATCTTTTATGGTGAAATGGCACTAATACATGTACATGTAAAAAGAAATCATTCAAGGTGGACTAAAAACCCACTCTTGATTAACCTGTAAATTGAACCGGATTTGATTTCTCTTTGGGAATCAAAACAGTACCTAATGAAATCATCTGATCCTTAGTGAAACAAATTCCCAATTTATTATGCTTTTTCTTTTGTGATGAAAGTGAATATGTCAGAAAAACTTCAAAGGAAAAGAAAAGTCAGAGGACCAAGCCCTTTAAAGTGCTCATGACCTTTATAAAGAGTGTTCTTGATCTTCTGATGTCAAATTCAGATTAAATTCATACATATGGTTATGAATGGTTTATGGGTTGTTATGAAACATAGTGTGTTATGTGTCAAATTGTTAATTAATTGGTGTTTACAGTATATGTAAATGACATGTAGAAAGGCATATTACCAAATTAAAGCTTAATTTAGGAGCTTTTGTGTGATAGACTCCAATAGTAAAAAAATATTTGATTAGTTGATATGTTTTGGTTGAGTACAGCAAACCTCTCTTCAATTTTATAAAAAAAGCATTCATCAAAATTGAGACAGTGGCTGTAAATTCAGCAATGATCAACAGTGTTAATGTTTACTTTGCCTGAAAAAAACTTATAAATATTGTATAATTAAACATTTTTTATCATATTATAACTTTTGGGCACTCTAGCAAGACAGAAAAATTCAAGTCAATTTGGAAAATGGAAAGGAACATAATTACCTTGTAGCAGCTTTTCTTTTCATGACCCAGAGTTCAGCTAAATAATAACATGGTCAATAGCCATGTATAGGTTCAACAAATAAAATGGTAGTATGTGGCACTCATAGCATTTGTGTGCCGATTAAGCTTTATGTAGGTTAACTGATCAACCCTTCTCAGGTAGGGGACATTCAGAAATTAAATCAATATGTAACTTTAGGGCCTGCTGCTGACTCTTGATTTTTCCACACCCTATTGCAAATAGCACCACTGAAAAGAATATGTTCTTAGCTTCCTGTTGGTGCATAGAACATGCACATTGTCACTATATAGGGGCAACAGCATCAGCTTTTTGTAGAAAATGTGGTATTTTGTAAAAATGGGCCACCAAATAGGAAATGTTATCTTGAAACACACAAATTCTGTTTTTGCAGGGCAAACCAAGATAGGTGAAGTCATCTTTATGCAATCACTGGTTAACTATGCAAAAATAACTTAAATAATGCAAGATTACTTACCAATGAGACATTTTTTCAGCTATACATTCCCCTTCTGCATGAGCAGCTTGACAAAGAACTTCTCTTCAAAGTGTGTACTCCCTTAACGGTTACCGGATGTTATCACACAGATGTAAACTGACTCTGCATGCCTTAGTTGTGCACAGCCTGTACAGTATTCATGTGACGTCACCACTATTCCAGGGCAGGGTACAGTAAGGTCAATGGCCCATTGCAGAGAGTGCTTGTACAGCAAGCTTGTCTGCTGGTGGGGGGGGGGGGGTAGTTACATATACTAGTGAAATTTACTGATTAGAATGCTGGTTATTGTCACAATAAGAATGCAGATACTTATTCTTTTTAAGTACCTCTGCTTTTATCAATGCTGTTGATTTTCAGTGGCAATATTTTACTGCTAAAATGTGTGGGTGCTGAGCTGTTTCTAAAACCAATATGATATTAGGTTAATGCCTATGTATTCCCATAATTGGTCAGTGGCACACTACATCAGTACCCTTTGTTCTGTATTTATGAAGTAGTTATCAATTGCAATTAGATGCTGAAGTACTTGTATATACACTACATTCCAAAAGAATTATTTTTTCTTATAATTATCAAGGGCACAGATTATAACCAATGTGAAATATAGTCAAATTATTTTTTTGTATTGTGTTTTGTGTAAATGATGTTTTACTGCATGCATGATTACTATATTTTACACTTCTTAATGAATAAGTCAGATGAAAAAAAAATTATTTATAGTATTATTTTTCTAATATACATAAAGTTCTGAGGAAGCTGGTTATTTTGATACCCATTTTAACATACTTCATCAGTATTTATTTTTCAATTATAATTCATTTTCTTAAAACCATAATGGAGCTGGGACTTAGAAGTTTCTGCAGCATTTGTGTTCCCTTGGAAAATGTCTTAGTCCTATCTTATAGAACAGTAAGCTCACAGTATATAAACTTATAACTGACATATAACTGACATATACAGAACCCCTTCACGTTCACCTCCCTTATATCTCCCATACAAGTCACACATAAATGAAATGTACAGATTGGCCTCATGTGCAACTCCCTTATAACTGACATATAACAAACATACAACTCCCTTATAACTCACATATAACAATGCCTGACTAAACATATAGCTGCAATATACATATAACTCACATACACAGCACTTATATGGGAAATATAAGGGACATATAAGGCCCTTATAAGGGGCATATAAGGCACATATATGTGAGTACTTTCCATTTTCGTAAGGGAATATTTATGTCTTTCATATTTTCTATTGCAAAAGCATTTCTGAGTATATAATCCAGGCGTCGAGCTATAAAAGGCTGCAATTTAGACCAAGTGTATTCCTTGATACTGTGATGGGAGATCATGAAGGCCTGCAGTATTCATAAAAGATTTAAATGCCTGAACTTCGTTATTGTTATGTGGGTTTCCTGAAATGATGTCCAGTTTGTTGTCTAACACTGTGTTAAAATCTCCCATTACTAATAAAAAGTCTTCAACACCACCTTCACATTTTCTGATAACTTTTGAAAGATTCTGTAAAAACATAATTCAGGGGGTTTTTTAACGCACACCTGCCAGTGGGCTGCTTGTATCACAGGTCTTAACAAAAGCCTTGGCTCAGCCAGAACAAATCACTCATTAGTATAGGGGTACAGAATAAATCTGTGACCAAATTGGCATGTAATCTGAGGTCAGTTTGTTCCGGGAGATTGCCGCTGACAAAAGTATGTCTCTCATTAGTTTAAATACTCAATATTTTATAATCCCTTTATTAACCAAAAATTTATGGACATTATGGATATAGCGCGGCATCCTAAAAAGATTGCCAGGTCCATGTGTGTGACAGAGGAGAATGCACAGGTCTTCCAAAGAATGACTGGAACCCAAATATCATCAAGAGATGCTGAGCAAGCACAAATTGTTGGTTCTTTGTAAATCAACATAATATGCAAACCCAGATAAAAGTAGAAATCAACTCACTTTCCACAGCTCCACGTAATTGTGCTACTGTTGTCATGGTTACTGGAAAGAAAAGATATATGTCAAGCTAAAGAATTATTTCCAATGAATCAAGTTCTACTCATGTTTAACCCATGATACATCAAATTAGTTATGCAGCATTTTTGTCAAATATACCCAGATAGCAATGTGCAGTGGGACCATAGTTGGCTACAAATGGCAACGTACTTCTCATCTGCCAGCTGACAGAGGACTAGCAATGGGCTCTGAGGGGCCATGAGATGGCTTTATTGTAAAGCATCTGTACATGTATGTTTGCCTTTTCAATCATAATTCAGTCAAAATGGCTTTAAAATTTTCAACCTTTGTTTTTGTAACACTGGTTGTCTGATGGTGGTTGCCGACAAAGGGGTGACAGTGAGGAGCATGCTTTCTGGGTACTTTTTAAATGCTTTATTAAATGGGGTAAACCAAAGCTCCATACAAAACGGATTCCTTCATATGAGGTGCTTCAATAATTATTAGATTGGCTTTCATGCAATTGTGTAACCTGATTTTGTATTTTTTGATAACCAGAATTACCTCTTGTTATGAAAATCAGGGCTTCACATTTAAGCTAATTGCCCAGCAGCTTTCACTTGCCCCATATGATTTTTTATCATCAGCTGAGATTAAAATCAATTTCTCTGTTAAAAATATGTGAACACTTATCAAATATACTTTCTGTAAAATTATGAAAGAGCCTGTCCCTGGAGATTCAATAACATCATTAAAAACCTAACACATTGTAAGTCCTTGAGTTTTTACTAAAACTATATATATACATATAGGTATACTGTTATTCAACATAATTCAAAACTTTCATAAAATGATCATCTGAATGCAATAACACTGGTAGTCTCTCACCTCTCCTATTCTCTTTTTGCTGTCAGGCACTTAGATGTTTGACTTACACTGAACAGCTGACTTCTTTGACTAGGACTGTCTTTATCTGAAAAAAATTGGAAAATTGAACTTTAAACACATTATGTAAGATCAAGAACCCCTGAAGATTTATAGACTCATTTGATAAAGCTATACAACTTTTGATATTTTCAAAACTTGACAGACACAGAAGCTAACTAAAGCTCAGATGTCTTATAGCCAGTTCAGCTAATAAATTTCTCTGTAAAAAATATAAAAGCATTTGTTAGTAGACTTTATGTAAAACTATGAATGTTGGATTCTGTCTAAAATTACTTAAAAGAGCACCGCAAATATGCATATTACTCCCGTTGTGTATCAGGTCACCTGTGACCTCATGAAAAATGTGTGAATTTTGATGAGAATATAATAAAGGTGAGAAACTAAATTGCGGGTAAATTTGTATAATCAGTTTCATGAAAATGCATAAGATTTTTGGTAAGTCACCAAGGTGCCTCCAAAGTGCGGTGACCTCTGACCTCATTAAATGAGCATAAATTTTGCTGGAATCAAACTTAAGGGAGATATTTTATTGATTGACATATATTTCTGATGAGTTTCCTTAAAATCCTTCAATTTCTTAGTAAGTTATTGTGGCAACACCACAAAGTAGCCTAGTGACCTGTGACCTTATTAAATATGTGTAGATATTGCCCATAATCATACTAAGACGAGATGGTTAGTAGTTATGATGAATTTTGTGAAAACCCATCAATGGCCCAATAAGTAATTCCTGCAACAAAAAGTTAACAGACGTACAGACAGACAGATGGTGGGTATACCATATATAATACTCCCATCATATAAAAGGAGTATAAAATCTCCACAAAATGTAAGTCCTTGAGTTGAGTTATCACAAATACTATAATATATATATATATATATATATATATATATATATATATATATATATATAATAGTTTATTCTTCACAAACTTTTATACAATATAAAATATACAACATACTTTAAGGCTTGCTAAAAATATGATCATTTGAATGCATTTATACTGATAGTCTCTCACCTCTCTTCTTTGCTTTTCTGTCAGATTCCTTCTTACAAGTTTTTCTTATTCTCCTCTTTCTTATTGTATTATGACTGTCTTAGGGGCCGGACTGTCTTTTCTAAAAAAAGGAAAATTTAACTTTAAATACATGATGTAATTTCCAGAATCCCTGAAGTTTTACAGACTTATTTGATAAATCTTTAAACTTTTTATATTTTTTTATATATTATTTAAATTTTTATCTCAAGGCTCAAATGACTATCATCAGCTGAGCTAAAAATACATTTATATGTTGAAATATGAAAACATTTTTCAGTATTCTTTATGTAAAACTATGAATATTGGATTCTGTCTCTGGAGATTTCATAACATTATCAACAAGAGCACCTCAAACGTGCATAATATGCCTGTCATGTATTTGGTTAGCTCTGCCCTCTTAAAATATGTGTGAATTTTGATGAGAATGTAATTCAGGTGAGAAACTATTGGTAAATATGTAAAATGAGTTGCGTGAAATTCCACAAGTGTTTGTAAGTCACGAAGGTACCTCCAAAGTGCAGTGACCTCTGACCTCATTTAATGTGTGTGAATTTTGATGAGAATGAAAATCAGTTGAGAAAGGCTTTTGGTAAATATGTATACTGAGTTTAATGTGAATCCATAGGATATTTGTAAGTCACCATTTAAGGTAACTCCTCAGAGCCTTGACCTCAAACCTCATTAGATATGCATGAATTTTTATGAGAATGTAAATCAAGTGAGAAAGCCTGTTGGAAATATGTATAAGGAGTTTAATGAAAATCCATAGGATTTTGGGTAAGTGACCACGGTGCCTCCAAAGTGTGGTGACCTCTGACCTCATAAAATATGCATGGACTTCACTGGAATTTGAACTGAGGCCAGTAATTTTAATAAAATTTCTGATGAATCAAAATTGTTCATATTATGGGTAAGTTATTGTGATGACACCACAAAGTAGCAGAGTAACCTGTGACCTTAACTAATATCCGGATTGACAGACAGATGGTGGGCAAAACCATAACAAGTCTGTCATTAAAGGGCTTTAAAAAACTCTACAAAATATATGTCGCCGAGTTGAGCGTTTTTACTTACCATATATATATATATATATATATAATTATATACACACACACACACACACACACACACACTTTTATACAACTTACTTTAAGGCTGCCTAAAATTGATCATCTGAATGCAATAACACTGACTGTTAACATCTCACCTCTCTTCTTTACTTTTTCTTTCAGGTGACCTTGATCTTCCACTTTATAAAGCCTTCCTGACCTTGATCTAACAGGTGACCTCTCTTTCTCCTTGGACTCCTTTTAGGACTGTGTTATCTAATATTTGCTTGGTGTTTTGTTGATAATTTCAGGGGACTGTCTTTTCTGAAAAAAAAAAAAAATTGAACTTTAACCACATGATGTAAGATCCAGAAATCCTGAAGATTTTTAAAGGCTCATGTGATAATAAAAAAACATATTTTTATATTTTTTTAAAACTTGATACACACTTTTGCAAATCCCTGTTAGGTTGATATGTTTTAATGGAAAGTTTTTTTTGTAAATCTCTTACAGGAATGAAGTTGCAGTGACAAATATTTTTGGATGGTTGGAGACTTTGGGACCTCTAACAGTCTGCCAAATTTTAGATTCATTCATAGGTCTAATGGATTAAAAAAAATGCCAGTCTAATTGACAGGCAGACAGACTATGGATCATAGCTATAGCTCAGATGACTTATAGTCAACTGAGCTAATAAACCTCTCCACTGAAGTGCTCTGAATGAATGATCCACATTTGCTAATGAGATAAATCTAACATTCCTTTACATATTTTTCAAGTCATTAATATGCCCCTCCTACTTCATAACAATATTACAAAATGTAATTTGACAATACCATGAATATACCATATTCTAATGTAAGCAAGTGATGCATGTGGCACGATGTGACCCCTGACCTCATAAAATATGCATGGATTTCACTGGAATTTGAACTGAGGCCAGATATTTTAATAAAATTTCTGATGAGTTTAATCAAAATTGTTCATATTCTTGGAAAGTTATTGTGACAACAACACAAAGTAGCAGAATGACCTCTGACCTTAAATAATATTCAGACAGACAGACAGACAGTGGGCAAAACCATAACAAGTCTGTCATATAAGGGCTTATAATACGTACTCTACAAAATACAAGTTTCTGAGCTGAACGTGTTTATTAACCATATATATATATATATATATATATATATATAACTCTGGAGAAAAACAAAACTGTTAGTTCACAACAGTCTGTTTCATGGGGTGCGACCCGATCATATATACATATACACACACACACACACTTTTATACAACTTACTTTAAGGCTGCTTAAAATGATCATCTGAATGCAATAACACTGATTGTTTCTTACCTCTCTTCTTTACTTTTCTGTCAGGTGACCTTGATCTTCTACTTCTTGACCTTGACCTAACAGGTGACCTCTCTTCCTCCTTTGACTCCTTTTAGGACTGTGTAATCTTCTTTTCCCTTTTCCTTTTTTAGCCAATGATTTTTAAGGGACTGTCTTTTCTGAAAAAAAGGAAAATTGACCTTTAACCACATGATGTAAGATCCAGAAATCCTGAGGATTTTTAAAGGCTCATGTGATAAAAATACACAGATTTTTATATTTTTTCAAAACATGATACACTCTTTTGCAAATCCCTGTTAAGTTGATAGGTTTTAAATGAAAAAGTTTTTCCAAAATTTCTTGAAGGAATAAAGTTGCAGTGACAAATATTTTTGGATGGTTGGAGACTTTGGGACCTCTAACAGCCTGCCAAATTTTAGATTCATTCATAGGTCTAATCAATTCAAAAAATGCCTGTCTAATTGACAGGCAGACAGACACAATAAACCTCTCCACTGAAGTGCTCAGAATGAATGATCCACATTTGCTAATGAAATAAATCTAACATTCCTTTACATATTTTTCAAGTCAACAATATGCCCCGCCTACTTCATAACAATATTACAAAATGTCATTTGACTGTACAATGAATATACCATATTCTAATGTAAGCAAGTGATGCATGAGGCACGATGCTCAGTTGACAGATGTGTCTTTGTCCTTGGAGACGATTAGAGGATCTCCCTGGATATTCAGTTTGACCTTTTTTGAAATCTACTGCATATATCAACTTTTAGAGGGTGAGGGACTGGCACCGTAGCTATAATTGTGCACCACCTGTCTAAAAAAATACTGGTGGTGTCACCAGTCATATCACCTGATAAAACTAGTCATGACATGTTCAATAAACATATCAGACCTTGGGATTCTAGGTGAATCATTGCTGGGGAAAAAACTGACATAATTGCAGACATTTACAAAATATTGGTAAAGATAGATCTAACAAGGCCTACAAGCCTAATGCAAACCAATGAAATAGGATATACATCAAGTATAATGCTTCCATGCCGGACAACTACTTTTCAAGTACACATGTGACACATATATCGACAATGCAAGTACTCAACATTTTGAACCCGAGTATTAGCAACAATTACACAAATGTCACTCCTGAAATACTGGAATGCATAGACACTACATAAAATGATTGTAGGTGGCCCCACCAGTCTTATGTAGAAGAAAACAGTCAATGATGTATAGATATGCAAAATCCAGGCAAAGACTTCAAACTACTTTTGGTCTATGTGCTTAGAAGCATGAAACAAAAAAAAAACAAAAAACAAATTGTTCTTGGCACCACAAGTCTTGTATTTACAACAAACCTATCAGAGATGTATGGTGTTATAGGTGTCTGTTTTGTTGTGCACAGGAGTGTCAGATTTGTCTGTTGACATTCTGATTAGTGTAGCACAGGCATAGTTTGTTGCTATGGGAACCTTGCTTGTTTCGCGCTAGCTGGTGTGTGGGATCTGAAGCGTAGAGACACAGCGTTCTTTGTTCTAGATATTTTAGGTCTGTTCACTTGCGTGTGAATTGTTCTTTGGGAATTTTCCATTTCTAGAATTTTTGGATGAGAAGCTATAAATTAGGGACTGTGTTTAGAGCCGGCAGAAAGGAAAATACCAGCGAGCACTAAGAGTGTTACCTTCTTGTCAGGTTTGGGACCTTACCAATAACTGCAGTAGTGTCAGATATTTAACAGATTTAATACAGATTTAATACAGACTCTCTCCAGTTTGCCATTAGATTATAACTATTTAAGTAGATTATTTATGTTAAAGGATGCTTATTCAGCTGTGACAGTGGTGATATCCAGAAATCAAACCCTAGTAGCTGGATACTCTGGTAGTGTACATTTTATTGTTATACTGTGTGATTGTATTAAGTGTATTGTAATGTTACGATTGTTCTAAGAATAAATTATAATTATTTGTTAACAAAAAACCACTGACTTCTTTATTCATTCCCCTAGACATTTCATGCTGCCTAGTGTTACAGAATCTAATTTTTGTTATCTCCATAACAGAATTTGTGCTGAATATGATCATGTGTTCTGTTGTTATTAGGTTCCTTAACAATGGACATGCATAATTTCAGGCTGATATGGTAAATCCCTTATGAGAAATAAGCAGGGATATGTATACACTGTGCAACTCTGATTGTAGATGGAACCACCAGTCTTGTATAAAATGAAGCTATCAAAGATGTATACATATGCCCAATTTCAGGCTGATACATCAAATCCACCAATACTTCAATTTCAAATATGACTCATGGACCAATATTTGCATGACATTTGGTGATGATAGCTCCACCAGTTTCTGATACTATGTAACTTATATTTTAGTATTTTTTTTGCCAAATAAATGAGTTCAGCTTAATTTAACTGAGCTAAAATCACCAAACAGAAACATTTCTTAAAAACAAACTCGACAGAGATTTTTCCTGGAATTATTTCTATGAAATATTGGACAATTTGGCTGGACAGTTTTGGAGCAGAAGATTTTTAAAGGTTTATAAGCTATTCCTCCATGAAATGTAAGTAGATGCAAATATAGCAACAAAAATAAGTTTAATCAGATAAAGTTTGACATGTGATGGATTCTTCCACAAAATTTGGGGCTGCTATTTCATTACAATTTTTGAGACAGCATAGGTTAACGTACAGTGGACAGTAAATGCTGGATGAAGGACAAATGATGCCACACCATCCCATTAGCTCAAAGATTCACCAATAAAATCTCCATTCTTGTATAAAAAATAAAGCAATCCAAGATCTATAGACATGCACATGTGCAGTTTCAGTCTGATACAGTAAACAACTCCTAAGATAAATGTGTGAATGTATTCTACAAATACATGATTTGAGGTGGTGCCACCAGTCTTGTGTAAGAGAATTTTATAAAAGATTTATTAACAGGGCTCGACATTAATGATAAACCTCTTGCCCTGGGCAAGTTAAAGTTCCAGAAAGAAGTGGGAGGGCAACTTAAAGTCACCTCCCACTTGCCCAGCATAAACCTTTATCAAAGGGCCTGAAAAAGGATGTTTGTGTTCTTAAATACAAGCAATGATTTTTGTAGGGCAAGTTAAAGCTAGATGTTATTTGTCTGACTGGGCAAGTACTTTAAAAAGATAATGTCGAGCCCTGATTAACAAGCATAATTTCAGACAGATAAGCCAAACCATTCTTGAGAAAAGGGTACCAATGTATAAAACAAAAAAAAGATGGTAGGTGGCTCCATCTGTCTAGTCTACAACAAAGCTACACAACAGAAAAATGTACAAAATTCAAAGCCAATATATCCATCTACTTTTGAATTATGTATTTTTCATCAAAAACATATATATATATGGATTAATGATAGATACCCTACTATAGTGTTGGGACAATATGGGTTTTTGATATCATGATAATTATTCAAATTTATTGCGATATAACGTGATATCACGATTTATTTAATTATATATAATGACATTAATAAGCCATCAATAATGTAATTTATAACAACCACCTTTAAAGTCTTGACTTTATACAAGGGGTTACGTATTAATATCATTTATAGCTATTGTGCCAGTACCACAGAATGACTCATTAAATAGTGTAAGTTGCATGAAGGTCCTGCAGGTGTGCAAGCTTGAGGCGCGGGAAATCCTGCCCCCATCGTCGAATCATGCTTGTCAGAACTTTCCGTCAGTTTCCTATAGCTACATAAAAGCCGCAGAATCCCAGCGAATTTTCAGAGAGCGTGTCATACCAATTATGGCTAAATATACCATCTCAATTTTATATGGCAAAATATGCAACCCGTGTGAAATGTTCCATACAGTGGTGACACCTTTATGTTGACATTTTCGTTCCATGCAATAAAATCATAAATATGTGTATTTATTGCTCTTTCATTATAATGTTATTTTCTCCTGGAATTCTCGAGCTTTTGTCCTCTCTGATTCATCCTGCTACTTCCAGACATTTCCGATTAATCCCAAGTCTTCAAGCACACGGTTCCACCCACACGCATGTATTCAAATACATGTGGTTTATAAAAATAAATGTGATTCTTTGAAATAAATTTATTTTGAACTTCAAGGGCTTGCTTGTGAACCAGTATCGTGAACAAAAATTGATATTGTGATATTGCGATAAAAGGAAAGATGACAGTATGATAACCGTAGCTGTCAGATATCGTGATAATACTGTATACCGGTAACCGTCCCAACTATACCATACTATGGGAAAAAGGTAGTAGGTGGCACCACTAGGCTTGTTTATGAGATTAAGGTATCTAAGATTTTTTGACAGTCAAACTTTCAGGTGATTTCCTTTTAAAGGAACCTCAAACAATGGGAAGAATGACTTCCAAAGTGCTCAAATCATGCATGTGATCTGCCCAAATCTCAAAGAATATAGGTCAAAGTGACCTTATTTGTGATTTCTTAGAAAAATTGACCTGGACTTTGCTTGATGTTAGGTTAGAGGTTCAAGGCCCATCTGACCCTCACAATGCTAAAATAATATCCCCCCCCCCCCAGCTCATGTAATATAGCTAGGTCACAGTGACCCAATTTTTATATTCCAAAGAAATCTGCCTAGTGCCCCTAATTCTGGAAGTTACATTAGTAGTCCAACATTTAAGGTTAGTGCCCTGTTTGGCTGTCTTGGGGTTCATAATTATGTTTGGACTAGCTAGCAGTTCACCAAATATGATACACATGCAATGGCCAAATTCCAGTTTTCCACGGAAATTTGCCTAGAAAACCTACCTGGAAGGTAGTTATTAGAAGATTCTAAGCTTAACAGACACCATTTGTGGAATGTTTGACTGTCTAAGAGCTCAAATCATGTTTTTGGCCAGAAGCAGGCAGAATATAGGTCACCATGACCTAATTTCAGGTTTCCAATATCTCAGATTTGGCCAGAACATTCCTTGATATTAGTCGTTAGAAGCTTCCAGGTCTAACTGTTTATGATCTGTGACCCTCTGCCTTTCACAGAGATATTTTCATGGTTTTCATCATACGGGTAGCACACAGAATATAGGTCACACTGACCTATGTTTATACGGTTTAAAAGACTTGCCTTGGACATCTCTGGATGTACAGTTATAAGTTTCCAAGTATGACAGTTATGATTTGTGTCCTAATAAAAGCCAGACAGACTGTGAGACAGCTTAATGGACAAAGAACAACATTGGGGTGATCACATTAACTCAGGTAACTTTCAGTCAGCTGAGCTAAAATTGTGACCTGATAACTGCCAGACATCCTGCAAGACAGCCAGATGAACAAAGGACAACATAAGGGTGACCACTGATCACTATAGCAGAGCTAAAATTGTGACCTGATAACAGCCAGACAGACTGAAAGACAGCCAGATGAACAAAGGACAACATAAGGGTGATCACTGATCACTATAGCAGAGGTAAAATTGTGACATGATAACAGCCAGACAAACTGCAAAACAGCCAGATGAACAAAGGACAACATTAGGGGGATCACTGTTCAATATAGCAGAACGAAAATTGTGACCTGGTAACAGCCTCACAGACTGCAAGACAGCCAGATCAACAAAGGACAACATTAGGGGGATCACTGATCACTATAGCAGAACTAAAATTGTGACCTGATAACAGCCAGACAGACTGCTAAACAGCCAGATGAACAAAGGACGACATTAGGGGGATCACTATTCAATATAGCAGAACTAAAATTGTGACCTGGTAACAGCCAGACAGACTGCAAGACAGCCAGATGTACAAAGGACAACATTAGGGTGATCACTGATCACTATAGCAGAGCTAAAATGAGACCTGATAACAGCCAGACAGACTGCAAAACAGCCAGATGAACAAAGGACAACATTAGGGTGATCACTGATCACTATAGCAGAGCTAAAATGAGACCTGGTAACAGCCAGACAGACTGCAAGACAGCCATATCAACAAAGGACAATATTAGAGGGATCACTGATCACTATAGCTGAGCTAAAATGAGACCTGGTAACAGCCAGACAGCCTGACAGACAGCCAGATCAACAAAGGACAACATTAGGGGGATCACTGATCACTATAGCTGAGCTAAAATGAGACCTGGTAACAGCCAGACAGCCTGACAGACAGCCAGATCAACAAAGGACAACATTAGGGTGATCACTGATCACTATAGCAGAGCTAAAATGTGACCCAATAACAGCCTCACAGGCTGCAAGACAGCCAGATGAACAAAGGACATTATTAGGGTGATCACTGATCACTACAGCAGAGCTAAAATGAGACCTGGTAACAGCCAGACAGACTGCAAGACAGCCAGATGAACAAAGGACGACATACGGGTGATCACTTTAGTTCAGGTCACTTAATTAATAAACTTATGAGCTTAAAATATGAAAAATAAAATGAAAAAGAGATTCTGCCAGCACTACCAGTCTTATTAAACTCTTTAAACTGTCCTTCTTCACATTAAATGTCCTTCTTCACATTAAATACCTTAAACCAACAGCTGTGAAAATGAAACATGTGACTAATGGGTCAAGACACTCAGCTTACACAACATTTTCGCCTTTAATCACAACAGGAATTTTTATCATCTGAAAGCCAAATTGAGATGTGATCTTGACCTTCTGACACCAAATTTGCCAGTTTCTTCCTTAAGTGATGGGTCATACATGTGAAGACTGAATCCAATCATGACAAATTTCATCAATATAACATGTGGATGAGAACGAGAGTCTTTTTTTTTTTAACTGAATTTTAAGCATTCCTGAACATATACTGTAAAGATCAGTGATCAGTATATAAGTTAGCAGAATTAAGTTTAGGTAGCTTCTCTGGTAAACACCCATTTAAAAACTAAAAAGGCGTTTCAAATTCATATTAAAACCTATAAAGTACAGATCATTTACATCTAATACAAGTTTTTACTGAATGTAACCTTACATAGTTTGGAATTTCCCAGTTATTTTTATTTATTATTTATATTGATGCATTTTTTTTATTTGAAAATGTATATTTTAAAAGATCAGTCTCAAATTGTAGTTAGAATTAAAGATAACTATCAAAGGTGTCTGATTTTATTTAACTCCACTAGAAAACCATGTATCTGACATATTTGTCATGACTTTGCAACTTTTTTGTTAAAAACGAAACTTGGTGTATGACAGGATTATTGACATTCACCATAAACTTCACCATTTTGAACGGCAATTTCCTTATTTTTAAACTGGGTTAGTATGTGCTGAGGAAAACAACAGCAAGCCATGTAGGACAAAACAGGCATTTTAGACCACGCATTATTTGGCCGATTTAAAACTTTTGAACATATAGTTATGTAGGTAGATACATTGTCCCCATGGATCTTTCATGTTTAATGAGTACAGGACACTAGGTTATATTCGTGTCCTGTGTGTAAAGCCCTCGATGGAGCCTCTTTAAATACCAAGTAACAGTAACAGGAAGAAACATCTCAGCAGGCTAATAAAAATCTACAACTTACTAGAAACAAGACATACTTTTTTTTATTTTCTCCTAAAAAATATTTCGTTCAAAGCTAAAACTTAATTTTTACCTTTTTCCTTAATCAGATAAAATATTCAATTTTCATTTTTAAACAAGAAAAAATGTGGTAGATCAAGAAAAACTGTTAAAAGATTGTTATGTTACTAAAATGAATTTTTTTCAATTAAATTGATTTTTTTTTATTTTTCCATGACACACCGAATTGACATTAATTAACTGAACTAGTACTATTTTTACCTTGGTGCAAGACTGAGAATTACACATTGGGGACCTTGGGACCGGGCTCTTTACTGAAAGCTCATTTGAGTCATGATCCCATAACATATTTATTATTTATCCAATAATTCATGAGAGTCATCAACTTTTATTGAATAATAAGTCAACTTCAATTCTTTTCGCAGCGTAGCGTAGCGAGCGGCAGGTGGAATATACATAATACATTATATATTTGATTAGACAGTCATCGTGAATGAAGTCCGTACGTTAACGCGTTTCAGACCAAGCAGTGGGCCTACTCACCGACGGATCGGGCTCCAGATTTCAGCTATGACCAAATGATAAGTTTGGTACCTTTGTCTACGGGAGGGTCTCAGTCTGGCCATGGTTGTTCTATATATATTGCCATGACTTCACGACTCAGCATGCAGATAACGTGGACTGAGAGGGAACACTTCAACACTTCTGTCTCCGAAACTTATAATGAGTAAAAGTGAGTGAATTCTCGGAGGGCAAAGGCGAAAGGCCGGAGGTTTTGCGGAGATTATTACAAGGGGAATTACCATAGCGTAGGCCTAAGTACTGTAATACAATGTAAAATTCTGAACTGGATTAACAGTAACATAAGTGACCTACTATTGCAAAGCATGATATAAATATTATCTGTGCACACTGAGATTTTAAATTAAATATTTACATATAAAGGGATTAACTATAAGTCAAGGAGCGCCGCATATGTTGCTAATTAAGCCTTTATATCGGACTCGTATTTATATTTTAATATTTTCTTGGGATCGTTATTTTTTCTAAATTATTTAACAAAATATTTATTCGTCAACTCAACAAAACAATGAGTTTTGTTTTCTATTTAATACAGAAATGTTTTTAATTTTTTTCAGGGGATTTTTTTTATATTTCATCAAAAATTTTCTTTTAAAAAATTCAAAAGATAAAAGGGAAAAAGAATAATAACAATTCTTTAGCTGAACAGGTAAAAGAACAACATAACAAAAAGGAGTTTTATTGAAACTCTTGTTTTGTTTTCTGACAGAAAAGTCCAGGCGTTCAGAATATGCACCTTTTGGTGGTACTGGATTCTATACTCGCTCCTTACAATGAAACCACCTTTTTATTTTGACATAAGATCTATGGTAAGTTAAATAATAAACTACACTCACATTAACCAACGTAGTAAGCCTCCCGGTGCCGCTGTATATTATAGGGACGGAACACACCATGTGCAAATAGCAAACAATTATGTGACAATATATTTGGAACAATTTTATACGACTTTCTGTTGCTTCATGTCAATTCCATGGAAATAATTTTACCTCAGAAAAAATGGTTTATGTAAAACAAAGTATATACCTGGACATTGTTTGCCTCAGAGAACTTTTTCTATCATATATATTATAGGTGTACATGAGAGTACAAACGTGCGATATTGCCTTCAGAGTTGCAGGATTTTCGAAAATATTCAATGAAACCCAGCAGTATTAAATACCGGGTTTAAACCATGTCATTATAACTACATCAACCACTTAAAAATTAAATCACGTACCAATGATATTCCCAGGTTGATATTATACGCTGTAACCTCCGGACCACATGAACGATACGAGACGAGTGACGCAATTTGACCGTTACGGGTTTGTTCTTACACCCGAGTAGTCATCCAGGGGGTGGGAAGGTGTGGAGTACACGGGCAACCAATGAAAATGGACATTAATTGAGGGATCTTCACAATTTTATGATTAACTTTCTCAATAAACCAATGGTATTCTTTAAAAGTTCTCTTGAAATCCATTAGAAACATTTAAATTTTGTCAAGAGGAACACTATCACCCCTTGCTATTAAATGGAGGTGACCATACTGACCATTGGCCACACGGCTTGGGTTTGAACCAGTTAACCCCGGATTAGCTCAGGGGAGGATCTGTTTAAGGGGGGGGGGGGGGAGGGGGGGTTATGGAGACTGATCAATGAAAAAAAACGAAAACTTTTTAAAACTGTGATTTAAATTCTAATAATACGGTAACCGATAATTTAATCATATTTTTTAATATAACTGAAATTAATATTTAAATGTGCTTGGAGCTCTGTAGAAAAGAACAAATGTTTTCTCTGTTTGTGAGGAGGCACACAATCCCGATTACCCTCTCTGGTTCTGCCCCTGAGGTTTACACGGGCATGGATTGTCACAGGCGCTATCCTTTGTTATACATGCTCGGCGTAACTGTTGTTCCCTGTGTACGACAGACTCTGCGTTGACCGTGAGACATACGCCGCAGTGATAAATGCATTCTGATTTTTAGTTCAACTACATGATTTTTATAATGTTGTTAAATCCAAAGGCTTTTACTTAGGACTGCTGCTGAATGTCTACCAGATATATCAACGAGGGAAAGTGAATAACTATCAATCAAAGTATAGAAATACGAAGTTAAATGGTCCAAGTCAAGATATAAAAAAAAACTATAAACGAAAACGTTTCTTCCACTCGGGTATTGTTTATAGAGAATATTACTGGCTAGAATGCTGTGTCATGGTATAATAATATTATCATAGATGGAAAATATGATTTTAATTTTATTTTATTTAAAAATAAGAAACGCAGTGATATTTATATTTATTCATTATTTTAATGTTAATAGCGTTTTATTTTTGTCATACGGCGTTTCGTACCCTAATGTGCTATATTTTTTTATATCAACTGTTGCTCGCCGTCTGGATCTTTTGATCTATTTTATATGAGTCCAATGACTTTTTTGTATTATCCTTCTCAAATTTTAGATTTTTGAAAGCATCTGTGTTTTTGTATTATATGGTCGGACTAAATTCCAGCTGTCTGAAACTGAAATTTATACCATCCTTAAAAATATTCTGTGCTGGGGCTAACATTGGTCCCAAAAAAGTCATTAGTAGGGAGGAAATATTTTTTTTAAAGGAGGATCTGGAGTTTACTATACCTTTTCAACCAGATATTAGCATATTTGATTTTTATGTCATTATTATTATTTTCATTCCTCGCCTCGATATCACTGAAACATGCACAACAAGCTAGGTATCTCTAAATTGAATAGATTTTGTGTTTTGTTATAGGCTAAAAAGTCTTCAAAATGTTTTAGTACTTGCCTTTTACAAGTGCAGGCATGTACATGTCAAACATACATGTATTTGAAAAGTAATCATGTACTTCAATAATGGTCAAGCATGCTATAATACATGGAAGCATAATAACTGATGAATATTCCATTGCACAGGTTCGCATTAACCTGAAAGCTTTGTTCTTGATCTCACACAAATTTGCAGACTATTTTATTTTATGTTGTATGCGACTGCTGGAATGAATTGAATGAATATAAGCGCAGTTTAAGATTTTCTTTGCAAGTGAAGAGGAAAAAGGAGAATGGAAATAAATGAACTCTTTCATAATAGTCAACGCCCAATTTTATAAAATGTTTATGTAAATACATTTATATATGAAAAAGTGATTATAATTGAAAGATGAAACCATATATTGGAAGTACCCCAATAATGCCATGCACCTTTCACAGACACCTTTGACTGCTGATATCTGATATATGGAATGGAATCGCCAATAGTAGTCCTCCATTGTTCATTATATTTTATGCAAATGTTAAAAAAAAGAACTGAAATGCTTGCCCTCAGACTTATAACAATTGACACTGCTGCCGACATGTGTACTGGTTTTACAGGACCGCCAGAAAAATTACAGGCCTTTTTGTGTGAAAAAAAATAAAATAAAAAGTAATATAAAGCCGAAGATATAATTAACCAAGTATGATCTATTTGTATATCGTTAACTGCCAGGCCAAAACGAAGTTTTGCGGATACTATGTTTTTGACCGGGTTTCGCCGCCGCCCGCCACCGCGTTCGTTTCCGGAGAACTCCTCTGAGACTACTGGACGGATTTTTCCGAAACTTACACCAATTATCGGGTCACATGTGAACTGGTGCCTAACCAATTGGCCTTGACCTCTGACCTTTCCTCTCTGCCCAGCGTCCATTTGTGCGTCTAATTCCACACATAAACCCACATCTCGCGAACCGTTTGACCGATCAGGAAATCAGGAAAAAAAATGTAAAAATGTAGCCCTTGGATAGCTTTATAACATACACAAAAAAAATGGTGGCGCCACCTGCAGCCATTTTTTGCACAGTGTCCATCTGTTCATCTGCCTTGGGTAAAATCACTCATAACTCTGCAGTGGTTTGACTAATTCACCTGAAATTCGGCATGCGTATACATCCTAGATAGCTTTCTTGATTTTATGACAGATGGCGCCACTTACATTCACGTTCACGCTGCAGACATTCAAGTTCATATCTCTGGAACCGTTCGACCAATAAGCAAAAAAAATAACACAAATGTAGCCCTTTAATAGCTTTATAACATGCACAAAAATGGTGGCGCCACCTGCAGCCATGTTTGCACAGCCTCCATCTGTTTGTCTGCCTTGGGTGAAAATCACTCATCTCTCTGCAGTGGTTTTACCAAATTACCTGTTATTCGGCATGCGCTTACATCCTGGATAGCTTTCTTGATTTATGACAGGTGGCGCCAGCTTCATTCACGTTCACGCTGCAGACATTAATGCTTATATCCCCGGACTGTTTTTCAAATAACAGGTGGCGCCACCAACAGTCATGTTTACGTGGCAGACATCCATTCTAATATGTAACACATGTAACTCTATTTCCCCTTGCCACTCAATCCATGCCTCACTTAACCGTCCTACTCTGATTTTGGCGGATACACGTAGTCGCTTGACGACTACCAGTATTCTAGTTTTTTTTCATTACATGTATTTGTTCAAATATTTAACAAAACCGAATATATCATACACAGTAAAAGTGCTATAGATGTTATATTATAATCTACGCTTGAATCGCAGGATCTGGGTTTGATTTTTAATTACACATTTAAATTTACAAACTTTGTAAACAATTTTACAACAGTGGTATATATTTTGTGTAACTGTGTGGGGCATGGTGGTTAGAATATTAACCAAATGTGCAGGTTGGGGCGAGCTGATTAAAGACGTATAAAATTTGGTTTTATTTTACTGAGCAAAGGTATCAGCATTGAGCAACACAGCAGGGGACAATGACCTAATGCTGAACATGTCACTTCAATCATAAGTTAATAACATGAAATGACCCCTAACTGTTACTCAAGAGGAAAAAATATTAAATAATACATGTATATAATCATACTATTGAAGCTACCATTGCTTTAAATATATTTTACGTTTCCAATTAATCTTTCTGAGATGGTTTTATAACCCTATGTTGGTAACACGAATTGTTGGTGAAACCAAATCCTTTAAGTCATCTGTTTAGTTAAACCCTTTAAGCGTTATGTATGTCGGTTCGGATCAGTCCGGTCCAGGGATAAGCGGTCCGGTAATTTGTGTTATCGGTCCGGTCCAGTTGTGGACCGGACTGCTACGGACCTCTAGTCTGTTTATCAGCTTATAACTAAAATTCATTGAGTTTACAGGCTAATCATTATGGTTTAGACTGCGAAAGAATGAATGAGGGTATATAGACATTATTATTTTTCTGTGTGATTCATCTCATAAAGTGTTAGGGATTTATTTTTGGTAGAATGTCCCCATAACCTGTACATATAACAGGAGAACATTCCAAATTATTACGATTGTGTGTTGGGTATTCCATTTTGACCTCATGCGTTTTCAAAGGACCGTTCTACACCTGACAGCTTTTATTGGACCACGAAGGTTAATTTCTCGGCCGCTGAAAGTGTTCAGTGCTCAAATGGCCCATTTTTACTTAGCATTCTCTTTTCCATCCAACTATTAGTATCAGTTAACTTTATTATTTGCGTCAGTGTTTTAAATATTTGTGACATTAATGGTAATATTTTTGTAGTTAAGATGATACTAGCATTTTATGCCAGTTGCATTTATAGCACGTCTCTTAATTTTATAAGATAACAAGAATATCGTTTTTGTTGAATGAAAATGGATCAACTTCTTTGCAACTCTTAATTGGATCCGCAAAACTCTATGATACTATGTTTTCAGTCGGACGCCGCCGCCGCCGGCGCCACCGCTTAGGTTTCCGGAGAACTCCTCCGTAACCACTGGGTGGAAATTTTCGAAATTCGGAATTATGATCGGGTCACATGCGACCTGTTGCACCCTCATTTTTGGTTGACCTCTGACCTTTCCTCTCTGCCCAGCTTCCTTTTGTGCGTCTGTTTCCACACATATACCTACATATCTCGGGAACTGTTTGACGGATCAGGCTAAACATTTTGCACAAATGTAGCCCTTGGGAAGCTTTATAACATACAGTAAAATGGTGGCGCCACCTGAAACCATTTTTGCACAACGTCCATCTGTTCATCTGCCTTGGGATAAAATCACTCATAACTCTGCATTGGTTAGACTTATACACCTGATATTTTGCATGTGTATACATCCAGGACAGGTTTCTTGATTTTATAACAGGTGGCGCCACCTACGTTCAGGTTCACGCTGCAGACATCCAAGCTCCATATCTCAGGAACCGTTTGACCGACTGGGCCAAAATTTTACATGTGTATAGATCACACATGGCTTTTTATCATACGTAAAACTGGTGGCGGCACCTGATACCATTTTTGCACAGCGTCCATCTGTTCATCTGGCTTGGGATAAAATCACTCATATCTTGGCAGTGGTTTGACTTATACACCTGAAATTTTGCAGGTTTATACATCCTTGACAGCTCTCTTGATTTTATGATGGGTGGCGCCATCTTCATTCATGTTTACGCTGCAGACATCCAAGCTCATATCTCGGGAACCGTTTGACCGATTGGGTCACAATTTTGCATGTGTATATAAATCTCACATGGCTGTTTATCATATGCAATACTGGTGATGCCACCTGCAACCATTTTTGCACAGCGTCAGTCTGTTTTTCTGCCGTAGGATAAAATCACTCATATCTCGGCAGTGGTTTGACATATGTGCCTAAAATTTTGCATTTTTATACATCTTGGACAACTTTCTCGATTTTTTGACAGGTGGCGCCACCTACATTAATGTTTACGCTGCAGACATTCAGGCTTATATCTCAGGACTGGTTTGACATTTCCCCTGAAAATTTTGCATGTGTATAGATCTCACACAGCTCTGAATCAGACAGAAAATTGGTGGCACCACCTGCCACCATTTTTGCACAGTGTCCTTCTGTTTGTGTGCTGTATGATAAAATCACTCATATAGAAGTAGTGGTTAGATTTTGCCTAAATTTAGCATATGTATACATCTTGGACAGCTTTCTGGATTTTGTGGTAGGTGGCGCAACCTACATAGACATTTCGGCTACAGACATCTATGCTAATATGCAACACATCTCACTCTATTCCCCTTGCCACACAACCCATGCCTCACTTCACCCGTCCCACTCTGATTTCGGCGGATACACGTAGTCGCTTGTCGCCTACCCGTATTCTAGTTGTTTCAATATATTCCTAGTTAAGAAAATGCTGGCATTTCTTTACTTTCACAAGAACGTTTTGTCATTTAAGGAAAAATTTGAATTTTTATTGAATTCATATTTAAATTGTTAAACACCAAGTAGGTAGGTTTTAGCAAATTCTTTCTCATAACAATCCCGAGTTGCGTTGTTCAATGTAGCAGTAAGTTTACATTAAATGTCTCTGTGCGTTCAATATAAACGTTATGTGGTTATCGTTTTTGTACCTTTGAGTGTAACTTGTTTCGATCCATTTTAGCATGATACAACATGATAGGCATCGGTTTACTTTTTGAATAAATGTGTTAAAAGGTAAGAATATATTTATAATTTAGTGCATTATCAACTTCGTTACATTCCAGTAAGCGCAAAAATTTAGCCCAAAACTATATTTTTAATAGTTTTCATTCATACTTTGCATCAGTTAACGTTACAAAGTATTGTCAAATGATGGACAATTTGTATGAGATCCGTAATATAGAGCGAACCTGTCTCTTTTAGTGAGCTTTCTTCATTGCACTATATTGGTTCAACTTTTGTGTGCTATGTCACCTTTTCATAGAGCAATAATAAAAATGTCAGGGAAAAAAATTCCATTAATAAACTTTAATGTTTATGATGATTGTGTGCCATACTTTTGTAAAATATACACAAGCGCCACATTCAGTTTTCTTTTTTTCGCATTATTTTGTGATTTTTAAATAAATAAACTGTTGTAACGGAGTTGACTTGCTTACTAAAGAGTGTTTTTCTTCTGGTTGTTGAAAAATAGCAAGTATGGAGAAAAGTCCGCTCCCGATGGTAGTTTTTGACCTTTCATATATGCTGCTTGAAAAAGAAAGAAAAAAGGAATCTAGAAAAATTTAACATATTTCCATTGATTAAT
Organism: Sipunculus nudus; assembly: GCA_026874595.1. Lineage (NCBI taxonomy): Eukaryota > Metazoa > Annelida > Sipuncula > Golfingiida > Sipunculidae > Sipunculus > Sipunculus nudus. Next base: position 15,568,161 of record CM049318.1, on the reverse strand, counting down.
GATTACTACTCGTATGTGTAGTTGATATTTTACCACTGAAAAGCATTACTGTTCTATTTGTCACGAAACAAATCGTGTCGTTTTTTTTTATCATGTTTTTTTTTATTTCTCGGGGTTGGCTGTATCTTTGCATGTGTTGAAAGTAGGCCAGGGTCGCCGGTCAGGGTCATTGAGTCGTGAGACAACTGGGAAATTCAGAGCGGTCACCGAGTTCGCCGCTTTGAGGTATGCCAATGTAGAAGGTACATAACTGTTTCCAGCCTATTTAGTATTCAACGCTCATATGAATTTAGATTAGCCATTGTAGCGAAGTAGTAGCAGGCTTTGTATTGGGCTTATGAACAAAGATGAGCCTCAGGGGTAGAAACGTATTAAAGAGGGCAACAAACCAGAAAATGGAGAGAGTTTGGGAGTCTTCGGAATGTGTCCAGGAGCCAGCCAGTAGCCAGTTTGGGAACGCCAGTTTGTGCCGCCAGTAGGAATCATGTGCAACCAGTCGGGATCCTGTGCCACGAGTCGGGATCCTGTGCCACCAGTCGTGATCCAGTGCCCCCAGTCGGGATCCTGTGCCGCCAGTCGGGATCCTGTGCTTACAGTCGTGATTCTGTGCCGCCAGTTCGGGTCCTGTGCCGCCAGTCGGGATCCTGTGCCACCAGTCAGGATCATGTGCCACCATTTGTGATCCAGTGCCGCAAGTCGGGGTCCAGTGCCGCCAGTTGGGATCCTGTGCCACCAGTCGGGGTCCTGTGCCACCAGTCGGGATCCTGTGCCGCCAGTCGGGATCCTGTGCCACCAGTCGTGATCCTGTGGCGCCAGTCCGGGTCCTGTGCCACTAGTCGTGATCATGTGCTACCAGTCGGGATCCTCTGCCACCATTTGTGATCCAGTGCCGCAAGTCGGGATTCTGTGCCGCCAGTCGTGATCCTGTGCCGCCAGTCCGGGCCCAGGGCCATTCGGTGTCCAGTATTGCCAGTTCAGGAGGTATATAATCAGACTCTGTTTTAACTAGAGTCTTTTTGTGAGTGTGTGTGCTACAAATGAAAATCATGTAATGCGTAATAGGTCGGAAGCCATATTTGGTAGGTGGAGTTGAATTTTGTAATTTACTTTTAATATATTTTTTGTTGCTTAGCCACTGCCTTGTGTTTTGTTGTGTACTTGTGTTTTGTTGTGTACTTGTGTTTTGTTGTTTTGTTTTACTTGTGTTTTGAGTTCGGATACGAATCAGAACCACAAAATCTTTACTTAACCACGTTAAACAAAAGGAAACCCTGGGTTTGTAGTCCTCTTAAATACACTTCTACCCTTGAAGCTCATCTATATTCATAAGCCTAATACAAAGCCTACGACTCGCTACAATGGCTAATCTAAATTCATAAGCGCTTTGAATACTAAATAGGCTGGAAACAGTTATGTACCTGCTACATTGGCATACCTCAAAGCGGCAAACTCGGTGACCGCTCTGTATTTCCCAGTTGTCTCACGACTCAATGACCCTGACCGGTGAGCGTGTGTGTGTGTGGGGGGGGGGGGGGGGGCTTGCAGACACACACACATAATCGTTTAAGCGTTTCTATGACACATTTCTGCCATATATACTTAATATCATTTCAAATAGATTACAATTATATCCATGTATAAGGCTTTAGAAAATAAGGTATTAAATTTCCAGTATAAATTAATTCTAAACCAGGTATAGATATGATATTTCATAGTAAAATCATAAATTGAACCAAAGTCTATATTTCTATTTATTAATATATTTCATTTGCAATATGTAAATATTATTATCTGAATAGTGTGGGGGTGGGGGTGATTACATTGACCAGCCTTCTTGCCAAACATGGGGGGGGGGATGTACCCCCCCCCCCCCTTTTATTGACGCCTTTGTATATAAGAAAATAAGGAGACGTTAAATATGTATATGCCACAATGAATCTACTGAAAACGATATAGTATGAACAATTAAGATAACAATGTATTGTGTTCATTTACTCTCTGCTGTATTTTAATGTTGTTATGTGTTCATTTACTCTGTTGTCTATATAAATGTATACATGAAATATTGTAGAGTGAAGTAACATATGGCCATTTCTTTGTCAACAAATGACCTACCTCAAAACGAGGCGGGACATTAAAATTTACGATAACTAAGCACATGCAGAGTCCAGGTAACATATTTGTTTATGTTTGGCTAGAGTATAATTTGGTTAAGAAATAGACAGCAACTAACTTTTAATAATCACCTTTGTGGTTAAGCTGGGCATTTACAAGTGGATGACCATCATCTGAGGCATAGCTATATGTAAAGTATATATATATGCATAGTCTGACACTGAACTCTGGTACTTTTTTTAATATTTACCTGATTAAATATAGAAATCAAATATTAGTCAAGTCGTGGTTAAGCTTGGTCTGTACAGCAGCTTCTGTATACACAGCCACATTCTTCCCAGCAACCATCAGTTCCCTAGCTATCAAAAGATCTTTTACATAAAAGCTATGCAAATGCTAAATAATGCCTCCTGTAGTTTGTTGGATTAGTATTTGTCCTCGAAAACCAACATCGTTTTTATCAGATATGCGCTTAAGCTATGCGTATAATTATAAACATGGGTTTTTGATGATACATGGATCTAGCCAAACCATCAATTACCCAAGTGATAGGGTATTACTTATTTTTTTTTCAGGGAAATTGTTGAATTGTAACCATCATTTAGTATCTGATATCCCAGCCTGTAGATAATGATTATCGAACTTCTACTAATAATCGACCGACTGTGACATATCCCACACTATTGTTTCGTCACAAGAGATCGGGGTACCATTTCGAAAGCGTGGATCACCAGACTGCGAGGCTCACACAGTTATACCAAGCTTAATCTCTTTCTTTTTCTTTCATTTATGGCCATAATATGCCTTTTAAACTGCATCCTTAATTTTCATTCTTACAAAATTAACCTGGAGTACAACGCCTCTTAGTTTTAATTAGTTAAACAACCTGGTCACTTTATTACAACAAAAACATAAACTTCATATTTCCTTTTTCAATAAAACTTTTTTAACATTTCAAAACGTTATTCGATGTGAGTGGAAACACTGGCATTTCCGCATATTTCTCTCTGGTTGAAAAGGTTAGTGATCATTAGCCTACAATTCTTATTTTGTGGAACAGGAGGTCCGAGTGCAATTCGAAGACGAAACCAGAATACTCGTTGTTCAGCGGGTGTTTAAGGCCATGAAAGGTATGTCCTAGATTTCAAAAGGTAGTCAAGAGTTGCCGATCTACCTGCCTGAAGCTTTTCTGGGTCATCAAGTAATATTCCTTGGCAAAGTGTAGCTCTGTTTGGAAATACCTGCTGTTCAGGGCGTTTCTGGATATTACCAACAAAGAACTCCTGCTGTAGCGAAAAGCGTCCGAGATGTTTTCATCGACATTTATTCCGACAACAAAATTTCTTTCGTGAACACAAACATGGTATCCATATCGTTCTTCAATGTCCTGTATAGCTAACTCGATAAACCAGTAATCATTTGTATTGAAACACAAAAAAGCGTCAAACATATAATAATTTCCGTTTCTCTGATCCGCCCGAAATTTCGTCAGCTCTCTCACAAAGTACCATATATATAACAAACGCCATCGGTAGCGATACATAAAAGAAATTGTCAGTTAAAACATTAGGGCAATTGAATATGTTATAAACAGCTTGAAAACTATTTTCCTGTCAAAACCACCGGCACATTCAGCATACATTTGGTCAACATTTACGGTGTATATGTCCCTCTGTTCTGAAGCTTCTGTGATACGACATTTGAAGCCCATAAGTCGAACAGCCAAGCTTTGTATTCTTTTTATCTTGCCACTGCATGGACACTGGAGGGGGTTCTCTGACATGTTAATTGTTAGGTTTCCGATTCGGCTAAATTTATTCCAGTCTCTGATAAAAGAATCGTTTAAGGTAACAATACTGTTTTGACTGAGATCCAACAATTTGAGATGTTTAAGATTACCGACAATGAAGTTCACAGACTTTAAGCCACACCGAAATAAGCTCAGAAAGACGAGCCCGGTAAAATTTGTGAATATATTCCGGTTCATCCAAGGGATAAATAAATTTCTGGACACATCTAGATATTCTAGTTTGTTACTTGGCGAGAACTGGTGAGCAGGTACATCCATGTAATTTGGTATAATTGGAATATATGACGCCCTCAGTTGCGTTAGTTTTGGAGGTAAACGTATATATTGTTTACTTGTAGCGTCAGCATTGACGGAACTATGCTCTGATCATTTTAAATATTTACCCATGGAGTTCTTCCTCCGTGAGTGAGGAAAATCTTGGTCCTCAATGTTAATGGAATTCAAAGAATGCATCATGTTTATTTCCCTTAACACCCCTAACATGTCAAGTCCAAATAACGTTGTAGGACAGATTCAGTTTTTTTAAATGTAAAAAGTTTATGAGAACTCCCCGTCGTAATGCAATGATTTGGTTATTTCAAAGATCAAGTGTCGTAATGTTTGTTCCGCGCAGACAATTAAATATCGGGGGTTTCAGGTCCCAGAATATTCCAGTCATACCAAGTCATACCGCAGTACTAAAGCATTAATTGATACATCTTTCAGTCCACAAAGCACATGGAACCTAAGTGTACTTTCGTTGAGTAGATACCATTCTCTTAAGTATAAACTCTGTAGTCGTTGTAGAGGCTGAAATACTTGAAGTGGCAAATTCATGTTTGGATTTAGATTGCTCAGACTTAACCAAGTCAAGTTTTTTAGCCCAACGAATGCGCCTTCTTCTATCCTGCGAATCTTCATATTTTTGTACATGTTCAGATGTCGCAACATATGTGACAGCCATGAGATACTATGATTTTTCAGTTCCCTTATCATTGGTTTTGCTAAAACGAGATAATTTGTGTTTGGCCAGATGCACTTTATCTGGTGTAGGTAATTAATGTGTCGTTTGTAACAGAATGCTTCAATATTACCCCTACTGCAATCCATCTTACATGGACAATTGCCCTTACGTTTCATGATTTCTTGCTTATTCAATTGTCTAAGGGTAGAACCACTCGTCTTCAGCCTTTCTATTTGTCTGTGACTTTGTGTATCCATCTTATTCATAAGAACATTGTCATATAGCAGCTTTCTCTGAAACTGGTGTTGACGTTCCGACGTGTTCGTTTGTAATAGAAACATAGACATAAGTAATATCACCATATAACGACCCATTATATGCTTTAAAGCGATATTCAGATAGCATGCGTGGTCAATAAATACAGGGTGCACTGCAATGGCACAGACAATAACAAAATGTACGCAGATGTAAGGAATGAACAAATGAATTTTCTCTCACTACGTTTGTCTTCTCGAATTAGATTTACTGTGTTGACTCGGACTTCAGAACTGGGCACTGACTTAAACACTGCCCGAAATCATCGACCTTTGTCAGGTACTCTGTGTATTGGCTTTTGGACGACCCCGTTATTTACAGCTTTCACTTTCATTGGGTTTCCTTCCTCGTTGGGCAATATATATGGACGATAAATCCTGGTTCTTATCTCAAGCACTGATATATATATATATGTGTGTGTGTGTGTGTGTGTGTGTGTGTGTGTTATAATATCAAGTGTTCGTCGCACCCATTATCCTGCTGTATGTGAATGTACAATGATCTCCTTATTTTTTTTTTTCGTCTGAAGACCATAACCTGTAGGTGGAACACTCTAAGACGAAGATGTACACATTTGATGAATACACTTTTTATGGAGTATTTACTCATTATTTTCATGGTATATCTTGCTTTGGATCGATCTACAAGTCAGTTGCGTCATGTGTAGATATAAGGTTTTAATTCAACGGTTGTATTAGTTCAGAAAATGTTTTTATTTAACCTGTTACTTAAGGACTAGAACATAGGGTTCTCAGACATAGGGGTCTCAGGTAATTATAAATTTGTACACTAATAGACACTGAATTTTTTTACTATGACTGGCTATATGTGATATCATAAGCTATATACTCTATGGTCATTATCTAACAGAATGCTGCAAGCTATACATTGTAGTCTATATACTCTATCATAGGCTATATACTCCATGGTCATTATCGGATATCGGAAGGTAAACCAGGGTAGTTAAGTCTGGGACCCGTGCCTTATGCTCTCATACAGCAAAGAAAAGCCTGATAGCTCAGAGCGTGTTTATTTTTAGTTCTAAAATTAAGAGGAAAGAGTTATTAACAAATACAGACATGAAATGAAACAATGAGTATGAGAGCACATATAAATGCTGTATGTAAAAAAGTTTTTTTATTAACTATATAGACTGGGGCAGATTAGGAAATACATTGACAATAACACTTTGTGTATGTTGATTCATGAGTTTGTCACCTCCCACTTGGAAAATGGCAATTGGATGTTTTTTAACTTACCAGAAAAGTAAATTAGCAAAATTACAGCGATAGCGGCTCGTCTTATTTTGTCTTATAGTAGATTTAATAGTGCAACAAAAAGTCTAAGGACCCTTCACTGGCTACCGGTAAGTGAGAGAATAATCTTTAAAACTGCCCTTTTAATGTGAACAAACAAATCAGAAATGTTACCATCATTCCTAAGTGAACTTATAAAGGAGAAGACCAGTAAAATAACTCTTGTATCAAATTTAAGGGACCTTCTTTACAACAATATAACAAACACCGCTACTTACGGTAAGCGTGCTTTTACGTAGGCAGCACCAACTTTTTGGAATGGACTTCCTGGAAAGAGGTTAAAACATATTATTAAGGCGAGTGTTAAGCTAGTTTTTATATACATGTATTCCCTTTATATACCCTGTGTAAATATATGTAACTGCTGTATTTTGCATGTAAAGTGATTATTTATCATTGTTTTAATTTTCATTTTACGTATGAATTCTTCATTTTTAAACCACCGTAAAGTACGGCATTATATGTATGGGCGGTTTAAATAATCTAATAAAGTATAAATGTAAATTGTTTACGCGAGCACCTTTTTTTTCATTCTAAATATTTAGAAGGTAGGTTAATAACCTTCCAGTAGCATTCAGATTTGAATTCTTCTGACCTTTTCAAGAACACCAGTGATCACTGCACGGACACAGCAGAGGGTTTCCGGTCCTAGTTATTGTAACGTTTACGTTTCGGCTAAATTTGTTCCGTTCACTTAAAACCGATTCGTTCGGTCGAACAATGTCATTTTAACTATGATCCAAAATCTTCAGGTGTTTGAGATTCCCAACCCTGGAGACTATATTAGTGATGTTACACCACAGTTTATATGGACGAGTCGCGTAAAATTTGTGAATATATCCGAAGTAAATCCACTTTGGAATGAATTTCTTGGCCCATCTAAATGTTTTAGCTGGTTATCCGGAGAGAACATAACAGAAGGTACAACTGCGTAAGCTAGTATGATCGGAACATAGGCCGCCTTAATATTTTTCAAGGTTTAGAGGCCCCGAGTGCGCCATGAAAACCATACTTATAATTTATGTAGACATGCAAAAGATTTCTCATGGATACCTACCTTCTTATGTGAGAGAACATACCTCAGAGAAAGTATCAAATTAATTTCTGGTAACATTTCTGGCAAATATATCAAGTCTGAATAACATTTTTATTACAGATTCAGTAGTCTCAAATGTAAAAAATTAAAAAGCTGCTGGACAAGATTATTGTTATACATATTTCAAAATTACAAAAATGTATTTGACTCTTTTGTTATGGGATGGTAAATATAAATTTAAATATAGTTTTTGGGGAGCATATCAAGATTAAAAAATAGATCATAATGCAAAAATTGTAAACATAAATGTTTACCCTGTTATTTGTCACTGTTAATGCGTATAATAAATCATTAGCCTTCTGTTGAAGATGTTAATGGCTTTCATGATCTGGGATAAATATTTAAGTGTCAAAGAACTTGAGAAAATATGATTATTAGAGAGTTTGTAAATGGTAGCTTTTCATGGATTTGCATTGAAGTCCATCCCTTAACATGTACAGAAATATAATATTTATATATTAATTATGCTACTGGCATATATATATATATATATATATATATATATATATATTAATGTACTTCACAAATAAAGCAGCGTATTTTCAGTAAATAAACATTTTACTTTAACATTACATGTCAGTTAAAGGATTTAAACATGAATAAAATGCAGTGGAAAAAAGAAAAGCACTGCATGACATTTCGTTAGACCGCCTCCCTTTTGGCAGTTGGTACTCTGTAACAAGTTGTACAATTGGAGATGCGGGCCCGAGAATGCTAGATAAAACCCAGAGGAGACTCACATTTAAGCTTTTGACCGCTAATAAGGCCAATGCCCTTCCACCTGAAATTTTTAAAATGAAATACATAAATGTCTAAGTGATATATATATTATATGCCAATTCTGTGAAAATATGATAGGGTGTATGTACATATTATTTTCACCCAAGAATTGACACCTTTGTCAATGAAATAAAAATAAATAAAAAGGATACCCCAAGGCCTTTCATGAAGGCAGAAGATAGGAATATTTTACAACCAGATCTCTGGTACCAAAGGTTAACCGAGCCCGATACCTCTAAAATTATCCAAATTCGTGAATACTACTTCCGTCTGACAGACTGGCCGGGGGATGACCGACGACCTGTATTTGTAATGAAACGTACTGAGCAGCCATGGCAAATAAGGTAAACTCTAATCTTTCGGATAGATCGAAATGTTATCATGTTCGCAGGTACAGCTTAACAACAAATCTAATTAAAAATTGTCTAGGACAAAAAGGAACTATTAATCAGCAAACCATTCAAAGACGCCGCTAAACTTTTATTGAACCAAACTGTATGTATATATATTCTTGTTTAGAATTTATATCCATTGCATCGGGAAAAATAGGTTAAACATAATATTGTGACTTGGAACAATTATGCCTATTCTAACTATTATATAGCCGTTTGTGTTGATATCTCTTGTGTGCAGTAGATATATGATCGGATGGTATGTGACGGCAGGGATGATAAATTGGCCGGATGCTCGCCTCACAAGCGAAAACAAAGCGGGATTATGAAAGAAGACTATCCACTTGGTGTTATTGGAAAAGAATTTTATTAAGTTAAATTTTTCTCTATAAACCGTCATGACCAATCCAAGTGGGCTGCTGTTACACATAAACAAGACCTTGGACTGATTTTCTCTTACTGAAGGTAGCTTTACTTTTTTTTCATGAGAGCTCTTTTTAACTTTTATCAAACATATCCTCAATGAATAGAAATTATGCGAATTTAGGAATTTAGAAACAACAACTATTAAAGCTATATTAAATATTATTCTTATAAGACTCCCAAATATGAGCAATATAAAAGTGCTCAGTATTTTGTATAAATGTATATCTTGTTCATTGGCACAAGTAATATTTACCAGGTGTTGGCCTTTCTTATATTGTGAATGTTGCATGACGAATTTCGGTATATTGAAGAACTCCTAACATAAAAGGGAATGTAGGTATTGATTGGATGTTGATAATTAAAAAGAAAATATTTCTACACAAGGATGGACATACATGCACCTCGAAAAAGTTAAACTCGCCGATCTGTAATATTTACCTCTCACATATTTAACCCAGTTGTTTAAAATCCACATAGCAGCTACTTATTATTCTGGTTATGTCAAGGGTAATTATCGCTTAATTATACAATGACAGATAACTCAATTGCCACCTGTATACAAAAACCACATGACAACCATTCATTATGCTGGTTATGCAAAGAATAACTATCGTTTAATTTTGTATCTTATCTTAATGTATAAAGATTCTATTTTTAGAAAAACACCTCTAAAATGTGTGAAAAGTGAAGGCTGTTCTCCCTTTCCGTTACAAACGTTTACCCCCGCCAACAGGGAGGTCCAGGTCTGCACAAGGAAGGCTGACATCTCTATGCCGATTAAGTGAATAAAATTGCCCATGTACGTCATACAAATGGAACTGCACTTGTGGTAGGAGAGAATATTACATGTATATAGAATGAAACATGAAAACCTAAAAACTAAATCCTCTGACCTCTTTATTTAGCCATGACTAAATTCAAGGATGTTAAAGACCAGGTGGGATAGTCAACTGCAAATTTAAATGTTCTAGGGAAGGGCTTCAGTAGAGCGAAATCATTATCAATAAGATCGGCCGGTTGGACCAAACAATGCAATGTTTTATCTGTTTGTAGTATTTGGCTACATCATGAAATGAAAATTTATTTAAAACAAGGTTTTGAATATATTCAAATAACATAAATATTTATAATTAGCATTAAATACGAAAATAAAAATAATAATGCTCTGAGTCACCTATGGCACTTACCATATAACTCGCAAAAGAATATTGTACATGGATTGGCGGGCTCTCCGGCTCTGATAAATATAATCAGCTTACGCTTTATAAATATATTTCTGAACATGCAGGATGATGCAAATGATTTTGTAAATTTTCTGACAAAGAGACCTCATTATACCTCAATTGGTGTACTTGGAGGCAACTTACGATATCTGGAAAGTCAGATGAACAACCATGGGATACAACGCGACATTAAAAATATAAAGATAGTTAAGAGACAGTTGATGATGGTAACAACATCCATTAACATAGATTTACTGTCAGAATTGATAGAATGCAAAGATGGGATATGTACCTCGCATTTGACCTCCGGTGAGGTTAAAACGCTAATTGATTTATTATCAATCGATTTTGTAATAGGTACGGACTGAATTTTAATTTTTCCTTCATTCTTTCTGTATATCTTTCATTTATTTTATATTTCTTTTCATTGCATATAATGTACTGTACTTCCTTGTACGAATAAAGATATATATATAATAAACAGTTAAAAGAAAACAGAAAGTGTTACATGAGTTTGCTGAAATAACAAGCGAAAATTTCATATTTTAATGACATATACTTGATACCTTTAACCTTTACCCGTATAAGATGACACTGACGTAATCTGAAACAGTGGCACAGGCCTAAACAAAATTCTACGGTCTGTATCATAGTTCAGGGTAAAGAGTACAGGAGGAAGTGCTAGCGGTAATAAGTGTCAACTATCACGTGCCGGTAATAAAGATAAGCTCAGTCCCGGCTGATTGACCAGCAGCCTCAGCACGCCTGTCAATCAACGATGTGCCGTAAACCTCCGGAAAAAAAATTAGAGAATATACCCTGTTGGATCCCACCGAGCTGACGGTGGCCCTGTATACACCTAACGTGGGGTTGACATCTTAATTAAAATGCTTTTATGTCCAATTGATACAATATATCGCAAGGAAAGTGTTTTTATGTGAAAAACATAGATATAACAAAAACTATAAAGTCGCCAATTTTCACAAAATTGTCAATTTTGCGATTTTTGACAGTTATTAGGCAATAAAGGGCAGAGCCCTCAGTAATTTTACGCTGTTGTCTGCAGCTGATACGTCACGTTACGACAGTCCTAGGTTGCCCTATTGAGGGGTATAGGATGACAGAGGTAGGGTACCGAGGGGTTTATTTAGAACTAGCATACCCGAGGGTGACTAAGGTCTAGTCAGTTTGCTTTTAGGCTTTTATCGGCTTTCTGGAGAACTGGATTGAATTTTCATGATCTAAGTGTTAGATAACAAAAACGTTTATCTCATGAAGCCCGTGTATATAAATTATTAGCCAGAAATCTGCATTTTAAAGAACGCAAGCCTCCGCTTCTTGTTTCCCAAACTTTGTTTGCACTCATTTATTTCGACCATATTCCATATATATTTTTCTTTTGGAGGTAACCGCCTCCATTTTTTTAATGCTGCCTTAACTGTGTATATGTACATCTGCAGATGTCCATTCCGGTTTCGGACTACGTGACAGGGCAGTATCACACGCTTCCTCTCATTTTATATCCTGGCGTTAACCAGGCCCGGTGACTTCTGCACCTGCGGGCCCTGGGTTGGTAATCATACCACCGAGGACCCCCGAAGGGCGCACTCGTTTGTGAGTGAAACACGGCCGTTGGGCCCGACCTTCCCATTAAGCCTGCTGAGCGCTCACCCTTGGTGGGGGCCGACCGTGAAAAAACTCACCGCCTCGGTTGAGATATGAACTCACGATCTCCCGGCTTTGAGTCCTGCGCTCTACCCCTGAGCCACAGAAGCCGGTTTCCATATTTTCTTTGTGCATAAGTAAACGCACATGCGTGAAGATGCTCCTGAATCCGAGTCATGTTACGGATCCACGATAAAAACATCGATTCTTCATTTTGCCGAATTCCAAAAATGCTCTGAATATTCAATGGAATTTCGTTTATAAGTGTGCGAGTTATATTGTGAAAACACACACTCATGAACAGGGATGAACTCGCATATCCTGCTTGCGCAACAATTATGAGAAACAGTAATGCCGCAAACAGGACCGAAATAACGGAAGTCCATTTTATCGGATGCATTGAGCAGAAGATCTATTTTTTTTTGCACAGCTGTAAAAACGCTGCCCGGATAAAACATTTTCTTATTATGTTGATTGAAGTGTAGACAATTATCATCCCAGTTTCATACTGTTACTATACAGTAGTGGTTCACTCTTAACAGCAGGATTGTCAGTTTTATTAAAATCGTTTTGAAAGGACAAGGACACCGTTTTTGGTAAATAGCACTCAATACATTTTATTAAAGGTAATATCAGATATGCCATAACCGTACTGCGGGAGGAGTAAGCCTCCATAAGTGCTTAAAGTAGAGACCTCCCCTGTCCCCTCGAGAGCTTTAAATGATTTTGGTCAGTTCTTTCGAAAATACACGTTTTGAGATTTTGATAGATACACAACTTCGATAAAATAGATTAAAACCAGATCTTAAATTCAGCCAGTACGAGTATAAAAAGTGTACTTGTGTCAATGAAAAAATCCAATACTTACAAAATGATAAAAAGATGATAAGTTGATGTATATGTAAACGTAAAATTCTATATATTTACTTTCACGACACTGATTTCCCAAGCAGTGATTCCTTGATACTGAACCATATAACCTAAACAACAAGCCCTGCAAGGGTTACTGGTTCTGTTTGTTAATAGAATGCTTACAATTAAACGTGACTTGGTGTACGGATTGACGAAACTCCGTGTTAGCTCTGATAAATAAATGAAAGGGTAAGAGAGAAGCACAGATAAGTCACATTAATTTGCCGTGAGGTGGCGGTACCTGCTCTAAACGTATCGACACGGCAAGAATAGGTTTCACGGCTCCTTCAGCAAAAAGAATTATAAAATTTTAACAACAACATCAGCTTGGTCAAGATGGCCGCCGATATTCATTAAAGCTCAATATTTTGCCAGAATCATACGATGGTAAAAATAACGTGTGGAAGTGTCAACTTCTTAGGAAAAAAATTGCGGATCGGGCATATTGAACTGGTTTCAGAATTAATGTGTAAAAATACCGAGAAGGGATTGGCTATTTACCGACTCAACATTACTCTGGATAAAATGAGAAAATTGTTTGGTTTGTTTCATGGGTTGGAAAATTGTATTTTTATTATTGCTACTTCGTGAATCACATGAAATACTTTCCGGCGGTCTGAATCAGGAACTGAAGCTAAGATTCCATACAGATGGTATGCAAATGAGACATGCGCAGTTCCTAATGTGGGTTGCCGAATGTGTGTGTTGGGATAATTTCCTAAGTACCGGCATGGCAACATGCATATTGTTTAATGTGTCTCTCCAAAATACAACGCGGAACGGCCAAAATCAAAACATGTAGAGTACGGTCTTGCCGGACACGCATTTGGTGTGTTAATTTGGTATGAAAAAAGGTTCCGACTTAATCCTAAGTATAGCCAATGTGAATATGACTGTAACAATGATCAGAGTATATTTTTGCCCATCATACATTAACACACATATGCACGCATTTCACTTTCTGTCTCACTCTCTCTCTATCTGTCTCCTTCTCACGGTCACTCACGTGTCCGCTCAGTCTTAGTCTCGTTCACTATATTCCCCATCTGTATCTATCTTTCTCACACACGCGCACACCCTCAAACACGTGTATATAAATTACATCGGCGAGGAGAAGATATGAGCGGGTGTGCTGATATTCTTTATTAAGTTCCAGACTGCACCTTGTGCGAGTGAATAAGAAATGCCGAAACATGATACATGGACCCCAAGCCTATGCAACGATGAATATGGTTTATTTTATCATTATAGCCTTACCACCTAAGAAAAAGTCACAGGTTAGTTTCGGAATAAACATAAAAATCCCAGCGCCTAAATACTCGGTATCATATACAAATGTTCTATATCAATGTCTAGGCAGCCGCATCATCTATGATGTTCTGATAATTATATACACGGAGGGCAAGGTTGATTCATGATACAGTCGGTGCTTGGTGCAAGTCTGGTTCCCCGGGAACACGTGACACTCTTTGTCACTGTCAGCTGAAATTCAGAGAAAACAGGACTCCTGTACTAATTATAAGAATTATGCAGTATTACATTCAATATTCTTCATTTTCTTCCAAGAATTATTTCAGTCTACAAACTTTTTTCCAGTAATCCGTCAAAATGCCTTCCTAACCATACATAATCTTGCAATATGATGCATATCGCGATACTTTGCGGATTATACGATATACCATACATATCTGATATACTATAATTTAGATTCAAGGGAAAACATTTTTTTGCGCATAAAAATGTAAATTATCCAACTCTTATAAAACTGATTTCCAAACAATCAATCACACATTTTCCAAAATGATACAGAGTGAAACTTGTGATATAAGATTATACGTGCCCCTAGCCAAAAACAGTAAGTTTTTACGAATGTGAATGTATCAGTTCACCCAAGCTAGGTCCTGATAGACAGGTGGTCTTATTTTACCGGTTATCTTTCAGACAGTTTAAAGTATTTTCAGAGAAAAATACGTGTCCTCAAAAATATCCGCGAATTTGTCTTGTAGAATGCGATGGACAAAAACCTAAAAATTTTAATATGGTACCTAAGCATATGTCTTTATTATTAATTACGGTAAACCGCTACACGATATAAGCGCCAGATTGTGTTAATTAAGGGGAAAATATAACGTTTGAGTAAGGCATTGGAACTGGATAATTCCTTTGAATATTCTAAAATATTTCAGTGGATTGACAACGAGAATATATAATGCTTATTTGCTGATCTGATTTATAATCAAGGTTGTTGTTTTATTAAAAAGATAAATATCTCAAATTTCTAAATCGTTCTGTTGTAGTTCAAAATGTACCTGTTTGTTCCATTACATGTTCTTCACTCAAATGGAGTTCTACTGAAACAGTGCTTCTTAGTAATAGGCACTGCGCAATCAATTGAGCAACTTTTCTCAATGATTACTGTTATATATATATATATATATATATATATATATATATATATATATTGTCACCAGAAATCGGTGACAATATGTACGGTGTTTTGTATCATAGTTTAACGAAGTCTGTTCTCTATTGATATTGACGTGAAGCGTCTTCCTAAAGCGTTGACAGGTCTTGATTGTATATATATGAAATCCCATCGGCTATCAGCTGATTTTATCTGTGTCACGCATTGAGTGTATTAATTCTGGTATGTGGGTCGCCAAGGTGACGCTAGCAGTCAAACCAGGTCACATATAACCTTATATGGGACACTTGAGCCATAAGCCAATCAGAGAACCGGATCGCCGTATTGTGACGACGATTGTGACGTCAGAGTTCAGGGAGAGACGCTGGAAGCTGCCTTCAGTTGGGTCTTGAAGCTTGAGGTGGCAGCACGCACGCACGGGAGTAGGAACATTGAAACGCCAGAAACGGCATAGAAGCAAGCTTCTACATGTAGCAAGGACTCAGCTCATGAGAACTCAGCCGTGCTGCCGAAAGAGCTTCGTATTGGCGATAAAGTGAGAGAGCGCGCTCGTCACCTGCCGGCCTAGTTCAGCTTGACCTAAATACATAACCGCCGTAAGCCGAGAAACCATTGCTACACGAGCAAGGTCAAGGACTCTAAGCTCTGCGTAAACAAAGAGCGCTATTGCATTCATGTGAACGTAATCCTACCCGGGTCGCTGACAAGCAAGATCAGTTGAAGATCGCTAAACTCAGAAAGACTATATGCTGCTAACCATACGCTAGATTCTACACAAAACAGTAACCAGAGATCTCTGAAGGAACTGGACTTTATTGGTTTTTATACAAACCACGGACTCAGTAAATATCCTGTATTTTTAATGTGAAGGACTGTCGTATTGACACATCAACGCACACACACATCTACATCTTGTAAGTATTGTCTTGAATTATATTGTGAATTTAACCTGATGTCTCATAGTTTCTATTGATCTGGGTGTATGATTGTCTGGTATTTTTATACGCGTCCTTAAAAGAACCTGGAAATGTCACCTGTAATGACCGGGATCTAATTTCTTGATTAATGAAATCAAGTGGCGAGCGTTAACCCATCCTATTGTTTTATAGGATATATCCGTTGTAAAGCTTTCACGTTAAGTTAGGGGTGACATATATATATATATATATATATAATTTGACAATATTACACTATATTCGTAGCTAACTATGGTTACAAGTCTCCATGAGTAATTAAAGTCATAACATCATACTGTACTGCAGTAGTTTGCAGGAATCGGCTGTATATAAATCCCCCCCCCCAAAAAAAAGAAAAACATTGTATTATTTAGCCTGAAGGTCTTAATATGCTTTAGATACCTGGTTCAGTTTAGCTTTATATATATATATACTGAACTAGGATCAAACCTAAGGAGTTACACGTATTTTGTTTTCCACAATATCCCCAATTATTTGTGCTGTATCACAATATAATTTTGTTGATGGTATGAAGACTTTAACAGTTGAAGCAACTTTTTCATTTTTTACATAAAAAAATGCGTTATAACTTCTATCTTGCAGTGAATATGACTTAAACAATAACATTATCTTACATTATACATAAATGTATCCGGGCGTTTTTCTCTGTCATCTTTCTTTCTATTTAAATTTAATAAAGAAAATCTCTTGACCAACTTACACAATAATTCTTTTTTTTTAATGGATGGTAACTGCTTCTTAAAATAAGAAAAAAAAAACAAAACAAAAGGCGTTTTAAATCATATGTTTCCGACTATGCGTGCGAAATTTGATAGATTAGCTTGGAAGTTTATGAGATATAACCTTCTTGAAATGATATAATCCCCTGAAATAATGTTTTAATAAAATGGTCAAAACTTGCTTGGTGAGAGTAATGTTTTCCTAGTTGTGTCACTGAAATGTGAATCCTAGGGACAGTCGTCTAAGATGGATTGAAATCATGATCTGATTTTATTCCCTTACTCTTTTCTTACTAATTGAAAGTCTCAAAGTAAGGCGGAGCTTATAGTGACAGGACAACAACGTTTAATTGTTGTCCTGTCACAACAATACCTTACACTGCTTTAGGGTCAGTAAAGAGTGCAGAGCTTATCAAGGTAAGCAATGCTCAAGCTATTCCCTCATGTATCAATCAAGTCAAAGCTCAATGTGCCAGGAAATCAGTGATTAAAGAATGTTTTAATTCAAGGTATTAATGTGATTTTGTTTAACCCCTAAATGGGGCTTACAGGTCAGTTTAAATGGTACTTTTTTCTTAATAACAAACGAAATTGCCAATAATCCATTTTCTTCAAAGATGGATAAAAAAATGACCTAGCATATAACATATTTTCTGATAAATTAACATTTTACGATTGATGACGATATTAAGACCTTTAGTGCTTAACTAATGGAGATCCCCAGCATGTTTAGCACCATTACATAACACAGAAGGTTCCAGCGTAATTATCAACTCGGGGCTTACCTACATTACATCAGCAACCTGCGCCGTCCTTAGCCCAATTTAAGATAAATCAACTGTTTAAATTGCTTAGTATGTCAGGTTTAGGATATGAGGGACATGTTTGGCTGGAATGTTACTTACTTTGGCCTTTCCCAGCTTTGTACAAAGTCTTCCATTCCGTTAGCCACACCCCCTCCTCGGAGTAGGTAGTCGTCAGAAGGACTAAAACATATAAAATCATACTGTAATTCATGGCCTTGGTTGCAAATGATCAGTGACCTCGCCTGGCGTCTGTTTCATGAATACTGAAAAGGCCTGCAAGTGACTAAAGTCACAATTACCAAACAAAATAAACAAATAAGATGAAACAATACACTGTTCATCCGCTGTTTGAAAAAAAAAACATGTACCAGAGACAGGAAAGTTTTTTTTGGGTTTAAGCAATATTTATTGCCAAAGAGCAAGAGGACTTCAATATTGTGGTTATGAAAGGATGTGCATCAGTAACTCTCTGACAGTCGGTTATCGCTAATATAACAGCCAGGAAGAAATCTGTCAGTAACAACTCTCAATTGGGGCTGCGCGATATTATCAATATATCGATTTATGGCGATATGGTGATTCAAACGTTGCGCATCGCGAAATAGTTTTCAAATATCGATGTTTTTCGATAGTTTATAAAACGTGCCGAAACCTGGTGATTGTAAAGAAAAGTATGTTTCTGTTATAAAATTAGACTTCTAAATGGATTGGAATTAATGACAGGCTTAGAATGAAAGATTTGGAAGATAAGAAGGAAATGTTCAAGTAGGCGTTGTAAACCACAAATAAATGATCCGTCCTAGGAAATTTATCTGTTTCTGCATCGATGATTTATTGGTATATGAGAAATGACTTTTCACCATATAAAAAGTGCTGAACACGATCATAATCTTTAATCATACATAAATAATGTTTACCCACATCTTATGATAACTACATTAAGATCAAATGTAGAGTGAGCAGCATTATTGTGTAAGATACCTTGCTCTGTGCTCGACAGCTTTGATTGGAAAAACCACCTTTAATTTTACACCCATGCTTTATACTCAACAAGATATTTGCACATGTAATGCCTAAAGAAATGTTGAATGTTTTTTTTTCATTAATGTCATCCTCAAGTAAGTTTTTTACTAAGTATATTAGTAAATAATATTTTGATATTTCATGTTTAAAATAAAATGATCTGCATTAACTTCTCTTGCCTGAATATGTTTAACATAATAACAAATGATTAATAATAACAAAACAATTGATAGTTTATAAATATATATTTATATATTTTACCTATTCACTTCCTATAAATTTGATACCACCGTATATGGCAATACGACATTTGCCGGCGACATCCAGCCACGCATCATCAATACTTTAAAATGCATAGGACTTACCAATGCACTTTTCGTGATTTGAGTTTCCTCGGAAAATTCTAAAACGTCTCTTCCCCTTTCTCAGTATTTGCTTGTTTCTGTTTCATAAAATATATCATGGACATAAGAAAATAACTTACTCTCCATTGAAGTTTCCGCACAGGCCAGACAGTAAACCATTGAAGAGGGACCCGAAGTGAAGGTAAAACGAAAATTTACCATCTGAGCAAACCTTGAACTGTGTATTCCTTGATACACAGCAGAACTTGTACATCCCAGAGTTACAGACAAAATTAGCACCTCCGTTTGTCTCGTCATTACCCTGCAAAAACGTACGTATGTAATACAGTTTTTCTTTTGTAAACCAACAAAGGTATTATACAGGGGCGAATATAAGATTATGGAAAAGGAATGTCCAAGCCAGGGAGAATTAAGAGAAAGCCTACTAAAGATCCTTATTTCCTAAAAAGGGGAGGGTCCAGGCTGTGGAAACGGGTTTAAAACCCATCAAAAAGTTGAGGCAGCGTCTCCGCTTCATTACCCTGCTTGTAATACTTTTTGTAATACCTTGCGAATATGAAATCAACCAAGCTATGGAAGGCTAGATGGAAATGACTCAACCATCAAAGCCCCAATTACTCCTCCCTTTTAATTATCATAATGAGCCCTCTAAACGCTCCTTCACAGACGGTCTTCTATGCCCATGGTAGCGAGAGCTGTTTGCAACATAGTTATGACGTCACAAAGGTCGACGACCTTTAACGTCGCATTAACTAACGTAATCAACTGGTATCTCTCTTCTCCATTGTTGAAATATATCTCAGTCATTGTGAGTTGTCTTGCAATATTTTGGATTATTTGTTTTTTACACATTACGTGCAAGGTGCGACACTTCCATTTACTCGGTAGTCGGAGAAATGGCTCCTGCAACCTAAACCAACTGTCTCCTTCCAATAAAAAAAAACATCCCAGAAAACATGCCCATATGGGTATTGGTTCAGACTACATATGTTCTGTTTGTCAGAGCTCTGCCAAATTATGCAAATTTTGATAGTGTCAGATGATGCCTTTCAATATTTACGATTACCTGATTGATTGCTCTTTAGCTCAATGCTTATGATTATTATTGAATGAATATGCGATTAAGTTCACATACAGTTCATGTGTAGGTCAATTCCCTATAAACTCACCACATAGAGTGCGTTGGGGTACATGCTGTACTCTACTCCATTGTGCTGAATGATGAGTCGCTTCACGAAGCTGACGCCACGACGCTCGTCTATGTTGTTTCGTCGATACGTCTCCATAGCTACATTCAGGTTGGCATCAAACAGAGCCAGATCATAAGTACATACGTCAGTAACCTTAAACTCAGCTCCATCAGTTGAGTTACCGTGTGGATCTAGTTTTACGGAGCAGATCCCCCAGGGTCCTGTGAAATGAGTACAAAAAATAAATACTATAAAAAAGTTAATACTATAAAGCCACCCAATGTTTTTTACCTTCTACGGATTCTCGAAACAAATTATAGTGATTTTTTAAATATATTTTATTACCGGTTGGGATAAAGTATGTGAAATGTTGCAATATTCACAAGAAATAATAAATTTGCTCAAATCTAAAAAAATGGTGAATATGATCAATACAAGGTAAAGCCAATGTTTCATACCTTTAATAAGTTGGGTACATAGGGGTACATTAGGGGGTACATAATTTTCTAATGTATTTGTACGACAGCACGAAATAACAATATGACCGTAGACTTGCTTTTCATTTGCCATACAAATGATCCACAAAAAACGGGAGAAGAGAATTCATAGAACTATTGGTGTTTTTGTATGGGCTAAAGTATTAATTGATATTTCAATTTAAAATTAAATGATGGCAGAACAATATAGCGAACAAACTTTATATGACGTCTTATTATAAATTAAGTAATACATATTCATAGAGAATATGTCATCGTTCAGACGTGTTTGATTTTAATGATTTATTTGGAAACAAATTCCAAGAACTTGCGGATCTACAACGCTTTTGTTAAGAAAAATGTTTTCAGATAACTAGCCTAATTCAATCAACAATAACATAAATGTTTCAAAATAATGTTTGCTCAACATTTATATCATTACTTCTCACTACAAAGATTTGTTTTAACTACTGGCCAATGTGCCATGGCACTTTACTGAATAAATAGCACATCAAATGTGTGTGTCTCGTTACTTAGGGAATATACGTCGCGGTGACCTAATTTTAAGTTTCTCCACGGGATCTCTCAGAATTTGGAATTTGCAATTCCCGTGTCTCATAGTTGGCATTTGTGCCAAGATGTACCAGAGCGTCTAAAATCTGTCATTTATTTATTTTGTCATCATACATTTGCCTCTAGGTCGACAACCAAGTAGTGTGTCCTCAAGCAAAGATTGAGCAAAACTGAGAGTTATGTAAATAACAATTTTGATTGAATGTTAGGTCATAGTAAACAACGTAATGACCAATGGGTCACTTGTGTATGTGTTATTTCTGTTATTATGAGGAAAATATATAAAAAAAACACAAAATCTATTTTTGTCAGTGGTACATCTAAATATTCTTTCTCCTCAAGCATGCAATGGTTATTCATCTGCCTTCTTTGTAAAAATTCTGGAGGACTCTGGATACATGTTATTGAATTCAGGGGCGTGAATATATGGGGATGGAAGTATATATCGCCAATATTTCGGGAAGGGGGATGATAATTGTAATCACCCCCCCCCCTATTCAGATTATATTATTTTTTATATTGTTAATGAACTATATTTATAATTAGAATGATAGACTTTGGTTTCATTTACGAGTAATCTGTGAAAAAAATATAAAAACTGGTTTAGAATTAACTGATACGTATAAAACACCTTATGGACATCTTAATTTAAAAAACCTCATCATTAAATGTAATATATCTAATATATATATATATACATATATATATATATATATATATATTTGAAATGTGTCATACAGACGCTTAACATGTATATATATATATGAGTGAACTGTACGCAAAAATCCTACAAAGTAGGTTCTTATTACAACACAGTTGTGTCTGCTTGTTAATATAGAAGCTAAAAAAAAAACAGAAAAAAAATCCTACTGGAGATGGTTCGTTACACGTGTGCAGATGTTGAAAAGTAACTAGCCGCAAATTAAAACTTTATTTAAAAAACTCATGTTCATCAACCCATGTGCCACAAATAGCTTTGTTGAATGCATGCGTATGGTTTATTTTGCCTCACCCCTTTTTACAAACACGTTGATACATGCAACTTAATAGCCTGTGCAATGTGGGATTGGCATTTTATGGTCTTTTTTTTCGAAAAAAAAAGCCACAATAGAATTTCCAAGAGCCAAGACGGCCGGACGTTGTTTACTCGGTCGAGTCTCATAAGTATTTTAAAAAGCTCATTTCGAAGCTTTTTACCTCGGAGTTAAGGGGCGACGAGAAGTCGCTGGAAATTCATAAAAAGTTTTGCTGGGTTTCTGCACGGGAAAGGGACGCCAAGGTCTCCAGCGAGCACCGCTGGGGATCTGTGGGATCGTCGGAAGTTTGCGCTTCTTTAAGGCTAATGAAATTCCTTAGATCCCTGACGAGTGCCGAACGATATTCGGAGGTTGCTCGGACGTGCTTCCAACGACGTCCTGTCGGGCCCCTTCACATTTCAGGTGATGAAAAAATCTCCGCCGGGGTCTCGATACTAACTTGATCACAATCTACAAATATCACCGGGTGTCGGCTGGATTTTTAAAATGGGCGAGGAGCTCGCTTCTGGGCCAATTTTAAAAATCCAACGCAGTTCGGCCGTTAATGTGACTAAGGCTCAGTTAACAGTCAACATCTTTCATTATCTATACCCAAAATCGGCTTTTCGGCGGAATGGTTTCAGATTAGCACTCGTTAACTTGAATCTATTTTGAGATTACCTCTTCAGAACTTTTATTTCTTTATGTCTACTTGCTACGGTACTTATATACCGTTCCCAGAGATATGGCCAAATATATTGTGTTAATAATTTGAATGTTTGGTTTCTTCCTATATTAATATGCATTTGCTTTGTATATTAGTAGGGCTGGCTATCTAAGGATTTTCATAAGCATTATCAATATACATGGCAAGTAGTTCAATATGATTCTTGGAAGGCAGACCCTACCAATATTGAGACCAACGTGATATGAGGTGTAACAAATAGATTGTAGTGAATATCGAAAACATTTTTAGAATGAAATAGCTACGTTTGGCTTAAGTTCTAAGACAGTCAACTTTATTTTTAATAGCTTATGTGAGGGATCTAATCAAGGGCAACCTGCTTCCTTTGACGTACAGGCATTTTTGCGTCAGCATAATAACAACTCCGCTAGCGGTTTGAAAACAAATGTGAGAAATACCCCTGTCATAGCATAAAAATGTATAAAAATCACCACAAAGTACAACGTATGGGCAAGAATATATTTGTATAGAAAGATAAGTGGCTAGAAGGCATGTATGGGCCATGTTTGGAGCAGAATAACATTTAATTTACCACAAAAAAATATTCAAATTAGACACAATACTGAGGACACTTTAATATTTAATGAATTATATTGGGCTGAGGTACCTACCTTAATTTTCTAATACTTCTTACCCTACTATATATTTTAGATTGTTGTTTTTGCTGGCTCCAAATTAGGATGTACCAGCTCATATGAGGCGGAAACCTTATTAATACAATGAAACCCTCGCCATTTCAGGTGTGAACCTGGGCCAGGGAGCAGCAGGTTTAAACAAACTCGATAGCCATCAGATCTTCCCGAATAAGCGACCATTACTTGTTACACTAACAGCCGATCAAAGGCTTGGGCAAGCCTGATACCGGTAGACCGTCTCCGCGAAATCTTCCAAATTATTTAAGATTATTCTATATTATTGCCTTGACCCGATTCCGACATGATCTGAATGACATTGAGTTTGCGAAAAAAAAATTAAAAAAAGACGTAAGTTGAATCTGTTTTTACCAAGGAATTACTGTGTACTGTCATTCAAATAGAAGTTTTAATATATTTAAGTGCGACACAGCAATAATGGCTCTTAAACTTTTTTTTATAGTAAAAGGGCTTGCTTTACAAGTGCCGATTGCAGGGGAAAGACTAATCGACAAAAAGGTATTATCCACCTCTATCATTGAGTGAACTTCTTGATTGGGAAGAGCAACTCCAGTCAAGCAGCATCCAAGGTTCGATTCCCAGCACAGGTATAAGTCTACGAGTATACTCTAAGAGTTACCCTCGACATGGTATTGTTGGAGGAAAATTCTTCCAATTTTAAAATTCAAAATGGCCTGCGTGCTCCAGTCAGCATGATTAAACTGAGGGTTACCGATCATTTTAGCGCGGATGACAGTTTAGAAGAGCAAACCTGTTGACGGCGCTGGTGTTGGTGGGATTGGCGTTGTTGGGGCTTGCATGGTTGTGGCTACAATATTAATGGAAACATACGAGATTGGAAACATGTTTGTGTAACCGGGGGGTTAGTTTTTGTTAGGCCTTCAAGGGTAATGTAATAACATCATATACGAGACACAAATTCCATTTAGGTCCAAGAAACATACATCTGGAAATGATAATAAATATATACATATATTAAATAGTTAAAGAAAAATATTAATATTACATATTTTTACAGGACAGCGTGCACTCGAAGACCACTTTTGTCACAGCGGCCCTGAGTTAGACGTGTCAGGATATAAGTAGGATTCAAGCTGTCGAATACAATATGTGAAATAAAACTTTACTCGATGTTTCAACAGATGTAATAATGTGCGAGCGCAACCTACTTGGTTGCTCCTGAAAAGGCTACGATGGTAAATGCAAGCATACATTAGGTACTGTAGATTTAGAAATATGAGTTGCTATTTTATTTTCGTGGTGTCCGAGGTGCAAGGTGATTCCCACAAAAAAAATATAAACAGTCAGAGAATATCGTAACGGCATCTGGTGGTCGACTTCATTTATATATAGTATTCTTCTCTGCCTTAATTTTCAATATATATATATATAATATATATAATATAAATGTACTGAATTACTTGTTTATTATTATGAAAAAATACATGATTTATAAATATTTTGTTTTCAATTCCATCATTTCCCTAATGTCGCACAAACGCGGCCCGCTAAAATGTTTACAATAGGGCAAGATTAAACTTCAAACATATCCCACATCTGTTTTCAAAAATTTTGGGTGAAATATTCAAGAAAAATACCTATTCCATCGCGCAAAGTGGTAGTTCTGACACGACAAGAACGCGGAACACATGTTCCAATGTTCGTAACCACCGATACCGAGTTACAAGTTTTTTTTTAACCGGTGTTTTCTACATTCCTTCAATAGAGATAACGAGACCTAAGCTCCCATACGCTAGAAAAAAAATCAAGGGTACATGCTTACTCATTTGCATACCCAAGGACGCAAATGTGAAGAGCACTTTTCCCTAATATAGCGGATCACAGTTGAGTGTTTAAATATGAGTTTTTAATAAGACAGGCGATACTTCTTTCCGAATATTGCCGAAATAACAATTTTACATATCGCAGAATACTAGTATGAAAATTATGCCACCCTAATTTTCAGATGAGTGAAACTACTGTCTAGTCGACCTATTAAGCCAGGTTTATACATTGTTTTTTAAATCTCTAAATAGTTGACACGTTCAATGCCGAACGAACTTTGTCTCTTGTCTCATCGCCCCCTCCGGGATTTACACTCGCCAATATGACTACCACCATGATTAAAATAAATTAAAAATCCTCATATGGACGGTCCCATTTTATTTCCCCTCCGATCAAGTTATGGTTAACGTTTTCTATGAACGTGTTATGAGCGGGTACTTATATTTAATTGCCGAGGTATCGAGCGTTACAGCTGAAAGCCTCCGATGTATCGTCCGGCAAGCGTCGGTCAGGGCTGATATATTCCTTTGTTAGGCTGGGATCTGGCGAAGCTTGTTTGCTCAAGACTAACCCGATTGACCAATGTATAGGCGCACCTTGAGATCAGCATCTAAGTCGATGAGCCATCGGTGTACTCCCTGTGTCCATATGGAGATATATGTAACAAAATTTCTTAAAATTTGCATTGTCTTTCCACGAATTCAAAACCCCCCGATTTGCAAAGTTTAAGCCCACGATATTATCTGAATCTATAGTGTATTACACACCGGTAGGTGATAGTACTAATTCTAGATGTTGTAATCTAGCCGAGTACGGGCGACTATTTATATATATATATATATATATATATATATACATATATATATATATATATATATATATATATATATATATATATAAACTGAATGTCGAGCTTGAACAGTTACATAGAGTTTCTCCTCGGAGTTTTACGCCGATGTTTACCCACCGGAATTTCTTAGTTCCCCCCCCCAAATGCAAAACCACCGATTAAAGATTTTCTTTTTCCTACCCATGTATGCTAGAGAATAAATATGACTTGAAAAACAGACCTTCGGCTAAAATATAAATCATGGGAAACAGAGCTGCTACTGATATTTATTTTTTATCTTATATCCAAGTTGGTAAACTATAACCGATCACCCATTATCGTTCGGTTCTTTCCCAATTCGAAGTAGCTATCCAAGACGGCTGATTATTTAAATCTTTTGGTTAGAGTAATAATTTTGCAACTGGTGTTAATTAGGACCTGAACCTTATAATCAAGCTATATAGGCAATCAAGGCTATCCTTATTTAAAAGCGTGGGAAAAGCATTTTGATTTGGGACAGGTTGCAAAATCTATAACATGGTTCGAGGTTGTGTTTTACACACACACATTTATATATATATATATATATATATATATATATATATATATATGGGCTTCTATCACAATATGGGTCGGTTTTTATTATAATATGGGCCGTTGTCACAATATGGGCCGGTTCTTACAATACGGGTCGTAACTGTGCGCATGGTGACGTCAGACTTTGTAGGCGTATCTTTTCACCCAGGGTTCGCCGTTGTTGTCGTACAGTAATGATCTCCTTGACTTCATTATCGCTTCTTGTTTTGTTTTCTATTTTTACTGATTTGATTTTTCAGCAAGTATGTAATTGCTTAAGCTACTCTATTTCCAACGTTGGCTTTATCAACAGGTGTCTACCAGGCTCGCACCTACGAACTCTGCACCTGTGGGCCTGGGACGGATAATCGTCCCCATCGTTGGGACATACAATCAAGAAACCCTTAAAAGGTGCACTCGTTTGTAAGTGAAACATGGTCGCTGGAGACGGCTTCCCCAGAAACCGATGAGAAGGCTGGGGACCGACCTTGAAAATTTCAGGGTGTCTGTTGTGTTACGTACTCAAGAAATCCCGGCTTTGCGTTCTGTGCTCTTCTCCTGACGACCAGAAGCTTGTATTTCGGTAATGTTAAGAAAAATAATAAAATACTGTTCGAACACACCTGGGATAGTTTAGACACATTGAATTGTGAAATACCATATCACAAGTACCACGTACTAACTCATACCATCAATACTGGATGATGTATCGCCGATGTGTCATCGAGAGGATATATCATCGATATTCGAGTTGTAACCTGTTAACGATTGATATGTTGATAAATAAATTATTGAGCCTATTTGTCTAAAGATACTATAGCATGGGACTCATGGAATTATATAAAGCTTGGTTGGCTGAAGTATAATTGGAATAAGAAAACATTCATATAATCAGTTATAATTATTTGAATTTTATGATTCCTGTTGATTTTATATTTTTTTACGCAGTTGAAACGTTCCACTTTTTCATTGATTCAAAATGCCCACTATAACGAAAAACAAGTCGTTGGTACTGGGTCAAGATTGTTATAACCAATGTCTAACCGTTGCTAAAGTTTTTCCCCATGTTTCTTCTTGTTCATTCAAATCATTGGAATTGATTTTTATAACAAATTTGAGAGATGTTGCGGCCAAATGGATTTTATTTTATTGCTTTCGCCCATTTTCAAACAAGGGAAAGTCAGACTGACAAATGGCTATTATGACTTAAATTATGACTTCAACTTGTCATTGATGGAGGAAATTTCTCATAATTTTAAAATCTAAAATTTAAAATTAATTTTATAATGGTATCTTACCAGTCACAATGCGACAAGAATTACCCTAAAAAAGGTAAAGATTCTTTGCTTTTAAAGAACTGGCGTCCTCTTTCTTTATTAAACACAGATTATAAAATTATTGCCAAAACTTAAGGTAATAGACTTAAGACAGTACGTTCCACTATCATTCATTTTGACCAAACAGGTTTCATGGAAAATAGATATATTGGAGAAAATATCATAAAAATTACAGACATACTTGCACATTCAAACAAACATAAAGTAAAAAGTTACCTATTGTCAATAGATTTGGAAAAAGCTTTTGATTTTTTTCGGAATGGACCCATATTCAGAATATACTACAGCTGTTAAATTTTGGACCAGGTTTTAGAAAATGGATTAAAATACTTTATACAAACATAAAAAGCTGTGTTATAAACAGAGGATAGGCTACTACTTACTTTAGTATAATCTTAGGTGTTAGACAAGGCTATTCCTTGTCACCATATTTATTTGTTCTAGCCTCGGAAATGTTAGCAATTAAAATAAGGAATAATTCTAAAATCAAAGGTGTAAACATTGGGGGAGTAGAACATAAATTAATACAGTATGCTGATGATATAGTTGTAACTCTTACTGTTGATAACAAGTCTATTAAAGAACGTATGGGAATATTTAAAGAATTTGAACAAATATCTGGACTAAAGGTAAATATAGATAAAACTGTAGCAATCACACCTTTAGCTAATGAAAAAGAAAATATTGAAAGACTAGGTCTTCAATGGTGTACTGAGCCTATAAAGATTTTAGGTGTATATATTCATCCTGATTGGAGAAAGATGAAAGATATAAACTATAAAGAAAAACTCAGTAAAATTAAAACAATAATAAATATATGGTCAAATAGAGGAATGTCACTATCTGGAAAAATTGCTATATTTAAAACACATATCCTGTCACAATTAATATATGCACTACAGGTACTACCGAATCCATCCGATACATACATAAAAGATATAGAATCACTATTTTGGAAATTTATTTGGGGAAACAAGACAAGATTATACGAAGCATACTTATAGCACCTATTGAAAAAGGAGGACTTGATATGATACACATAAAATCTAAAATCGAAGCTTTAAAAATAGTCTGGGTTAAACGTGTTCTATCTAGTCCTTTAGAACATGGTTGGAGAAAGATAGTTAATATATAACTTAAAACAATGGGCTCTTATATATTTAAATGTAGTCTTAAGTTAGTGATACAATCCATTTTGATGATTTATGTAACCCTTTTGGGAGAGATGTTCTAGAAGCATGGTGTAAATATATCTTCAAGAATGTGTACACCACTGATGAAATTCTAAGTCAAGAGTTGTTTTATAATTCACATATAAAAATAGATAAGAAAACAGTATTCAGGAAAGAAATGTACAATGCTGGTGTCACAAAATTATATGATACTATAAAGAATAAGGATAGAAAATACACTTACAGAACTAACCAAAAAGGGATAAAATTAGGGAAATGCAGTATTTAAGTATAAATGACGCAATTCCAGTAACTTGGAAAAAATAGTTAAAACATGTGATAATACATATAATTACATTCCAGATAAAACAAATATAGATGTAATCATGAACATTAAGAAAGTCACAAAGAAGGTTTACAAAGAAATATTAATGGATGTCTGCTCTGAACCTTTTAAAACTATTGATAAATGGACTAGAGACATGCAGTGCCACTGTCAAGATTTGGTATATGAAGCATTATAAATATCAAAATATCAGAAATATTAAGAATGTTTCAATTTAAACTAATTCACAGGACAATAACTCTCAATCTACTGTTATTTATAATTGGAAAAGCAATTAGTGTGCTCTGATCATTTTGTAAAATAAAGAAAGAAACAATCATAAATCTGTTTAATAATTGCAGAGAAATACAACCTTTTTTTACTCTAATAAAAAAATGGTTAATAAGTAAACACATCCCAGTGACAGAAAATCTTTTCAGTAAAATATCTATTATTTTTAACAATACTAATACCCTCTTGTTAATATGCTTATATTATTATTTAAAATATATATATATATATATATATATATATATATATATATATATATATATATATATGCGCAAATGTAAAGATATAAGACCAAACTTCACCAGTTACAAGCTCTATGTAGAACAGATATATACAATAGAATAGATGCTCACAACAAAGGAAATATATCAATACACTTTAAAAATGGAATCCACTTTTTGTAGAAAACACTGTTTCATGTAATTTAAACTAACTTTGATGTACGGTTTACAATTATCATATTCTTCTAATATGACATTTTACTATTGTAATGCAATTTAGTCTTTACAATTAGAGAACACTTTCATGCTAAATTCAATGATTGTCAACGTAATCAGTCTCAAACATGAAAGATAACAATTCAAGATTTAATTGATACCTCCCGAAAAAAAACCCAACAATATGTCGCTTTTTTGTCTCATAATATAAATATCACTATACTAACATGTATTTTGTAATTATATAAGGTTATTGCCTATTGCTTATAAATGCTTTTGATTTAGCTCAGATGTATTTCAGTTATGAATGTCAATGTGTACAGTTGTATTCAACATTGTATTTATGTGTGTAAACTGTTGTATTTAACTTTGTATCATGTTTGTGTAAAATGTTGTATACAATAAAAAAAAATGGTCAGTGTGTTTCAGTCAGCATGATTAAACCGAGGGCTACAGGTCATTCTAGCGCGGATAACAGTTAAGAAGGGCATACCTCTTGGGGTAGGTGCATATGTTGGCGGTGGCCCAATTTGTCGCGTTTTTCGGGGTGAAGGTGCTTGCCTTGTTTTCATTGCTATTATTTGGTCTAGCGTGGCTGTGGCTACAATAAAGATGTAACAATAACATATCGGAAATAAACTGATGTTGCAGCAACCAGTGGGTCATTTTTGTCGGGCCTACAAGGGAAATGTAATAGTATCATACACGAGACACACATTCCATTTGTATTCATGAAATTAATCTGGAAATGAGGATTAATATATACATACATTAAAGAGTAAAATGAAATGTTTATATTACAAATTTCTACAGAACAGCCTACACTAAACCACTTTAGTCACAAAAAAGTCCTGAGTTAGGCAATAGATAAAATAAATATTTTCGAATACTAAAACACGGCTGGTTATTAAAAATTCATTTGGCTCCAACATAAAACAAACACCCCATATTCAATAAACTGGCCAGAAAGCTCCCCAGTGGAAGTTGTATTCTTTTCCTGGAAGAAAAGATTAAAATCATAACGTTCCACAAGACACAAAGGCTCAACAAATGCAGACATAATCATAACATTTCAGTAATCCGAAAGGAATTATCCTAAATTGGTAATGCCCGTCAGACGTTACAAATGTCGTTTTCTCTAGAATCCTCTGATATCTGAATCTGCCAGTAGCCTTTCGTTAGATTGATCTTCGTAAAATACCGACTGTTGTCTACTTCCGTGGATCGAATGCGACCGAGTGGTTCAACTAACGGTAATCGGTCACGGAGTTAATCTTTCCTCTGGCTTATGCAACATAGTACGGGGTGACACAAAACTTGACGCCGATTCCTCATTTTTGTCAAGTTCTATCACCTCTTTAATATTCGATCGCATGGTCTCTCTCACGGTCCCGTTTAACCGGATTGTGAAAACGAATCCATCTTAGTCGGAGGACTAAATCTTGAGGGAGTTAAAGAAACTTCGACATGTCATTAAAATCAATGTTGCGCAGCTAAACTGTGCGTTGTGTTCAGATTAATAACGAGATAGACAAGCGACAGCTACGTGAGATACACGATCTGTTGAACCAGTATTATTTGGAAATTTCAAAGATGTCCCCAAACGCACCGATGTCATTGAATAAACATCTGACTCACGTCCGATACACTCCTGAAGTCGAAACCGTATCGTGTTCAGTTTGCTTTGAGAGAGATCATGTGATCGAATATTAAAGAGATGATAGAACTTGACAAAAATGAGGAATCGGCGTCAAGTTTTGTGTCACCCTGTACTATGTTGCGTAAGCCAGAGGAAAGATTGGATTCGTAACCGAATCAAAAATTCTCTTTGCCTGTTCATGGAAGCGCGCAACATCATAATAACATATAATAATATAATGATAACTGGGGTTCACACCTTAGATGAGACTCCTGACGTCACAACTAGATTTTTTCCGCCAATCGGCACATCCATCTACGATGGCCGCAGTTAACTAAAATCAAAATAAACGCAGACATATCCCTAGGGATGATTTCTTCGGAAAGTACCCTAAACCAATATCGCAGACAAGACGCCCTTTACCAGACACAGTTACAATGGAGACCGTCATACAATATCGGTTCTCACGAGTGTATGCTACATAGAACTGAACATCAAAGGCTGCAGGTGGCACCTACTGATTGCTTTACTGCTTAGAGATTTACACTAAATGTAACACGTATTCAGCCTAACTAGATTAGTGTTCTATCGTAATAAGGATAATTTAGCCAGCCCCTAACCTTAAATGTGTTATTCTTATATTCAGGCTTATTATTAGAGGGAGGATTTACTTTATGGAATACCTTATCTCCCTGAAGAACCCCTGTTTTATTTTCGCGCGATAGCATTTTATAGGCACCGATAGAGTGGTAATCATCTAAACCTTTTTCATAACAACCATCTCTTTATTAGGAAAAGGTTCTTGGCCTTATGGTGGCCCTGTCATAATATAAAATGGTACGTTATTTTTTAAGGGGGCTAGTCATCTATTTAGCATATTGAATTAACGCTTAAAATAGTATCCAGGATCGATTCCCGGCACAGGTATAACTCAACGAACAGTTTCCCTCGCCTTGTTATAAATGGGGGAAAATTCTCCTAATATTAATATTCAAAATGACCAGTGTGTTCCAGTCAGCATGATTATTCTGAGGGTTTCGGGTCATTCTGAACGCGGGTTTAAGTTTAGAAGTGCAAACCTGTTGACGGTGCTGGCTATTTATATTTTCAATCAAAAATTAGTGAAGCCTTTTTGTCCGTAGGAAATATAGCATGGGACTCGTGGACCTGTATGAAACTGTGTTTGCTGAAGAGTAATTGGTATAAGAATGCGTGGTTGTGGCTACAATATAAATGTAACAATACGAGATCGGAAACATATCGATGTAGCAGCAACTAGTAGGTCAGATTTTGTTGGGGTTACGAGGGAAATGTAGAGTATCATGTACGAGACACAAATTCCATTTATGTTCAAGAAATGTACATCTTGAAATGACTATTAATATATACACACAAAAATAGTTAAATAAACAAAATTAATATTACAAATTTTGACAGGACAGCCTACACTTGAAGACCACTGTTGTTACAAACAATCCCTGAATTACACCCGCCAGGCCATATGTAATTTTAAAAGTTTCGAATACAATATGTAAAATTAAATGTTACTAGATTTTTCTATGGATGAAAATATGAATGCGCGCAACCTGTTTGGTGGCTCCTGAATAGGCTAAGACGGTAAACCAAGCATATAATAGGTATAGAATTTACCGACAAGGTGGCAGCACCAGTTGTAGGGGAAGTAATCTAGCCATATAAAACAGAGTACCGACGACTATTATGAGTTTCAACGGCTAGCAAAGATTAAGATATAATAAATATGATACTCGATATAACAAATAAATGATGCGGTGAATATATTTATATATATATCTGTATGTATATATATATATATATATATATATATATATATATAAACGAGAGAGAAAGAGAGAGAGACAGAGAGAGATAGGGAGAGAGTAAAACCTCTCTATTACAACAAACTCATGGCCAATAATGATATGTATATATATATATATATATATATATATATATATATATATATATATAATGCAAAGTAAGTTTCAGCGCTTTGCAGTATAGCGCTCGATACAGCGAAGGTAGAGCAGATTAATCAAGACAAAATAAATCAAAATGCCGACACTTGAAACTGCCGAACTGTGTAAAAAGAAAGTAATAGTTATAGCTAGGTCCCCAACAAGCGTCATTTAGTTATCTGATGACGGCCGTATATATATACGTTGAGTATATATATATATATATATATATATATATATATATATATATATATATATAGAAGGTAGTGTTACCCTCCGATGTAAAGTGCTCTATGGCCTACAGACTAGGCCAGAGCGGTATAACTCTGGAGAAAAACAACACGGTTAATTCACAACAGTCTGTTTCACGGGATGCGACCGGATCATCAGGTGAATGTGGTTAGATTCACCTGATGATCGGGTCGCATCCCGTGAAACAGTTATATATATATATATATATATATTCAGTGTTATATCGCTCTGGCCTTGCCCAGACCTGACCGTGGTCTGTTTGCATTCATGCGCCTTATGCCCTAAACTATTCCATATAAAGTAAACGCAAGCCTCCTGATGTCTTAAACGACTGAACACCCGATCCGCATTCTACCTTACGCTTCCCTCTCAGCCGAGTTACATGCTACTCTGCTCGGGGAGCACTACCACGGGATCTCGCCGTAAAACTGAGTAAACCGTGGCCCTCCGTTAACTCTCGGCCATCTCGGTCATGCTACCTATATCGCAACACTGTCCGTCTTTCAAGAATACAGAGAGATCCTTGCTGCAATAGTTCAAATGCAACGCCTATACCTGCCACCTAGATCGAATTACAAAGTATCCAGTAAGCCGTACCGCACACTGATTGGGAGTTATGCCAAAACTTTTACGATAACCCTCCTCTGCCATCTGGTTGGTTTATCGTAGTCCATGGCGTCACTTACATATAACTCCGTGTAAGTATCAAGCGCCTTACCACACAAGGAATGACTTAAGTACTAAGTCCAGCTATCAGCAGGGAGCTTGAGTTTCGAGTCCGATTCCTTTCTCCTCATCATTTCACTTTTGCCCTCATCCCTCGCACTGGATGCTGATTTCATCTTCAGCAACTCTATATCATGAGCTCTGGCTTCATTTTTTCGCTCTTTCTCTATAGTTCGTTCAATCTAAAGACATACGGACGCTTTGACGAACATCAAAGTGATGTGAGAGTTTGAATACACTTCCCAAAAGGAAACACCTTCCTGTCGTGCAACCTTACTTGGCAAATCACAACAAACCAAGGTAAGTAAATTAAACTAAACGGCTCTGACTGCAGAATCTCTACTCTAATATGAGTAAATATCAAACGTATTACAGTTGTTTGTCCTATCACTGAGTAATAATAAAGAAAAAAAGCAATGCATCATATCAAAATATAAACCTGCATTAACTCTACGTAGAGTGTGTACATATCAGTTCTCAGCACTGACTTTTAAGTTCAAATGTTGCAAAACAAATTCAAAGAATCTCGATTGCAAATAAGTATAAAAAATTTACCAAATACTAAATCAATCCTGACTACACGCTCGCCATTTCATGTCACACCACTTGGGATGCAAACTTTTAGGTTTTTACCAGTCAAATTTACAGGCAGACTAGACATTAACACACCCAAAGAAAAACTCTATGACAGCCGTAAGATAATAAAAAATATAATAACAAATAAAGGGTTTACTTACAGATCTCGGGCGGGGGGGGGGGGGGTTGTCAACACAAATAAAGCAAAGTCCATTAATCATTTTAACAGTCTATCACAGACAAAGTTCCATATGTTCAAGGTCACACGAAATCTCGCTCTCGCGTGACGTCTAGACGTTCCGCTTTCCCTGGCGAAATACCTGTACACGGAGCACAGTCTAATCCCAGCGTAATAAAGAACGTCACAAAACACAGCTAGTTCTCACTGCGCTATTACTGTCTATCGTCCATCAATCACCTTTCGCGTGTCGTACACATAATGTTCCTGTAAAGCCCTGAATCATCGGCTCTCTCGCCTGTAGTCTACTGGAGTCCTCCAGTGACCGGATACCGAATAGACGCACTCTCTAGCAAAATTCAGCACCATCACAGTTCCGCGTCAAGACAAATTTCCCTTGCCTGTTCCTTCAAGCGCGCATCATCACGAAAATAACTGTCCTTCGGCATACAGTACAACTGTGTCGGAAGTACTTTAAAGAGTATCAACAAGATGACCTCCCCCAGACGAAGACTGTCACTACATTGGTGCGATTCCTCAACTGGACACACGAGGTTAGCGACCAGCCGGTTTGACTAATGGAACACATTCAGCAGACGCTGCACTCCCTTAGCGCGCAGGCTTTTCTCTTCTTTTGAACAGCCTAATTAACTTCATTAATTTTTCAGCATTGAGCACGGATTATCATGGCTGTGTAAACACAGTCATAGCTATTCTTCATGAACAAGTTGTTTCGTTCAGGTTCTAATGGCGGACAAGGACGCTACCAATTTTAGTTAGCATTCTGCGTCTGTGTTGATTCATGTCAGTTTCCTTAGAACTAGTACTAGTCTATTTTATGTAAACCTTTTTTCACTTGTGTTATAATACGTATAATACGAGCACCTCTCACAATAATGTTTAA
This sequence comes from Sipunculus nudus, assembly GCA_026874595.1. Classification (NCBI taxonomy): domain Eukaryota; kingdom Metazoa; phylum Annelida; class Sipuncula; order Golfingiida; family Sipunculidae; genus Sipunculus; species Sipunculus nudus. Next base: position 15,531,197 of record CM049318.1, on the reverse strand, counting down.
CCTCTCCTTATCTGCCACGCATCATACTACCGATTTATATATATATATATATATATGTTCAATAAAGGATTAAATAAATCCCCCTCCTTGATTGAGCTTATACTGCAAAATATTTTTGTCGTTTCATGGTGGGCTTACCAACAAACATTTTTAGACAAATATTTTGCATGATTGAAGGTTTTGGGGATTGAGATTCCCCCTCTGCTCTTAACCAACGACATTTTTAGACTTTTTTTATGCATGACACCCTTTGACCACTCCCTGCAAAAATTCCTGGATCCAGGCCTGCATATGTCAGTAATGGGTGATACTGGTGTTAAGTCAATTTAATGCAACAAGGGCCGAAACAAAACCACATCCGCCGATGATTCCCGTTCACGTGTTCTACCCCGATCCACAGATGTAAAATATCCCCGTCAGGTGTCAATAGTGAAACGAAAAAGGTCTATCGTATCATGTTTCAGGAACATTTAGCTGGCCATTCGAGTTTTACGTTATAGGCATTCTCAACTATGCAGCATTCTATCGTAATAAGGAAACGTGAGTGAAACGGGAAATTTAAGAACAGTCGTCCAAATAAGTCTGCATACGACTCACTCGGAGAGATGGCCGACCGTTAACACTCTCACCGCTCCATGGATGAGAGTCAAACTCACTATTTCTCGGCTTTCAGTCCTGTGCTCTACCCGAATTCACATAAGCCAGTGCGAATAATGACTTTTTTTTTAATTTAACATGTTGAATATATACCATTTTCGCGGAACTAAAGAATATATCTCCTTAAAGTGTTAGTGAATTTCAAAATATGAACTTAATATAAATCCCTCACATCATCACTGTGAGATTTTACTCTCTAAATTAGAAGTATAATTTGCAGTCACCCTTAGGCAACTTAGCCCATAAAATATTCTTACCGAAAAGTACAGGCAATAGCAGAAGAATTTCCCTGGCCCCCATTATGACACTTGTTCCAGCTGCAATGAAAAATAAAATTCATTATAAGAGATATCTAGGAAAATGTTGACCTATATCGCGACCAGCATCTAATTTTCGGCATTGAAATATTTGCTGTCATACATAGGGGTGTGAGGACAAATAATATAACCTTAATACGTCAAAACATCGTCTTATAGTTGAACAAATGGTTGTTTGAGACATAAAAAACCCCGTAATGTTGAACATCAACAATCTGCATATACCGGTCAGTTGCTCTATGAAAACGAAGGAGTCCTAACAATAGGACATAATCGTTTGAATAAATCTTTAATTGTAATCAACATTACCTTAAAAGTTTATAGATTGATGACTCGTCCAGGAGGGTTTGCATTCACCCAACATCGTGCGTGTGTATGTTTGAATGTGTGTTTGTCTGTCTGTTCACTACAGAACTCACGCAGTCTTGAACGGCATCTCATGAAACTTTCAGACCATTCCTGGGATGGGCCAAAAACGAATCAAATAGGTGTTGATGTGGATACGACACATGATCAAGATTCAGAACGTCGTCAAGGAACATTCACAAATGTACGGTAACTTAAGAACAATTGAACATGGCAATATGGACCAAATGCATGAATGCAAACAAGGGTTGGGATATCTCACAATAGGAACCCCTCACACGACGACGGAGGCTTGCTTTCCTTGGATACGGATTCTTGTTCCTTGCATAACTCCCAAAACATCCAGAAAATTCCGACAAATATCTGATTTACCTTTTTTTGCGAAAATATACCGGGGTTATTGAATAAATGATCAAAGTGATAACTACATGAGTTATATCGTCGTATCTTTTCACTTTTTTATTTTAAATAGAATAATTGTTATTTTATGCGCATATAAAACGCGTATTAATCGCTAGGAAAGTCATGCAAGTTCTTTATTTTCAAAAGTTATAACAGGGTCGTAGGGTTGCTTTCTTAGTCTTCCCCTGAGATATATCTCTTCTTTCGTATCAATTGTTACCTGCAGATTAACGTGTAAGGTAACTTAATGTGAATAATAATTTCATGATTTAAAAATTACTTTTACGCCATAACTTTGTTAGTAGATATTAAGTCTCAAGAAAGTTCGCCCAAATATAACTTTCAAAGTCAGATAGAGGGCATAGGCTATCTGTAGCACCATTTTGGCCCTGTGACGTAACGACCAGATTACTGGCTGTCAGCCCAAGTATCATCGCCTACTGTGTTCGTTTTTCTTGGTAAGGGCCCTCTACATTGGCTACGCCCTAGGATAATGATCGATACTGAAAATTAGCCATATTCCAAATATATATAACATTGACATCTAAAGTATCAGACTCAAAGTTTTTTTTTACATTAGAAAACTGCAGTTTATCTATAAGAAGCAACAGTGCATAAAGACTTCTTTGGCTGTCCTGCTTTGAGAGGCTTAAATATTATATCGACTCCAGTGAGAATGAGCTTAAATGGTAGCCTAAGTAAAGCCATGGTAGAAGGGTAATAAGGAATAGGAGAGTAATGAGGCAAATGCACGAGCGCCGAAACTATCCCCGATTTAACCATAACAGCATAACATATTAAAAGAAAATTCCTAAAGCACTGGAGAGGGAACACCCTACGCCTCTATGACGATATGTGCTCTTATTTCAGAAAGCTCTGTCACATCTTAACAAAGCTTTCTAACAGACGGTTAGGGCCACACAATGCGACTAATAAGCAGAGGAATTAATAAACGAAACAGTCGGCGAGGAAAAATTGGCCTCATAACAAGACTTTTTTTATGATAATTGCTGGTATATTAGATTTCAATCGTACAATGTATATATATAATATAACATATAAAATATCTTTTTTCATTCAAAATCATGATTATTATAATATTATTTGTATTATACAACTATCGGACTTGACTGATGACCTTTGATGTTTGACTTCACAACAGCCTATAGTTGAACCCTATATGCCTCATTTTATGTTGACCTGGGGAGGCCTTTTCAAAATTTTGTGCACTTCTAAAATGTTCTCAAGATATATTCTGCAAAGTTTTGAAATAAAAAATGCTGAAAAGGAACTTCCATTTACCTTTAAGGTGACACCTTCTCTGCCTCCTTCACTACAATGATTCAGAAACTTTTAGGGGCTTTATATATCCTTCTCAGAACGAACTTACCAATAAAAGAGTGTGGCATATTGAAAAATAAATTACGCATGCAAATTAGAATAGGTGTGTCATCCGAGTTCAGCATCCGTGCATATGTTTAGTATCGATTGTCTTCAACACTCCTACACGTACGCACGCGGTATGGGATAGTATGGACAAACCTTACGGCTTGGTCGTCCATTTATGGGTATGATACCTTGAAACCATGATATGAGCGAGCTGACGCATCACCTGTCATCAGACATTTATTAATCTTCTCTCAAACTGCAAAGTCAAATTCTTCCAATCGAATTAAATATGTAAAATTTCAACTCCATTTCTTAGCAATTTATTTTAAAAAATAAATGTAACGAAATTATTTTATTATCAACTACTTAGGATAATAAAGATTATTTTAATTCGATGCCTTAGACAGTATGGTGGGCTCTCTATATTTAGGAATATATGAAAAAAACTAGAGGTATATGGACACAAGCCCGTTAAGTTTCATTCACTTGTTAGAATAATGGAACAATTTCAGGCTTATTTCCGAAATCTTAAATCGACTTCGGAATACCCTCGGGTTATTCTGAAAGTAATTTCAGGTTAGCCCCGTCAACCTGATGTGACCGAATGAAAACAAAAGAAAATATGCTTTTAACTCGTGATTTTTTTTCAATATTTTGCGTTTTGCTGGTATACGTACTTATTAATAATGTTGTTTGCTTCATATACATGAGATTAATTTTGCAATTTTTACTTTTTAGTGTTCCATGAGGGTTCGTTTTTCTAGTTCAACATATAGTTAACTTAAAAAAGAGTATATCCTTTTTTTGTATGATTTATGAATACGTTCGCGAATCTCTTCACGGTACGAGACGGACACATAAAATATGCAAACAAAAAAAGATTTCTTTTTCATTATAGGTAGTTAATGAAACAGATTTCTTAATCCTCATGATGCATTGATCAACGGCTAAAGTAAGAGTCTCTAAGCATTAATAAAAGTAGGCATATACTTTCGACGCATTGATTATGTACACGAGATGCGAATTTCGCGAATATGAAAGCCTCGCAAACAAAGAAGACCACATTAATCGTTTACTTTATGTAGGTGGCAGAACTTTGGAGGTCATAGCTTTTTAAAACTTGGGCGATCTTGGTATACCCATGATAGCGAAATTGGGCACGTGAAGTCACAATAAAGGTACAACAGAAAACATACTATGTATCATTGGTCTGCGTGTATGGTGCCTGTTATTGTACATAGACTGAACCCATCAACAGCCCCAAATGTTGGTGAATAAAATTTGGGCAATCGAGCACTCGGAAGTTTTCATGTTTCATTAGAAAACGGGTCCGCTCTCATTTATGACTAAAAGTCGCAGCTTAATTGTTCATTTATATATCGCACGAACAATAGTTACTGCTAAATAATGTTCCCTTATTTTCAGGGGAAATACGTACATCGTTTACCGACTCAGGAACAGCTTCACCTATGACTCATTTGTTAAGAATGTACGGTTCGGTTTTCTGCACTAAACGCTGTACGTGTCACAAACAAAACTATTCAAATACATTAACGTGGTTGACTTCTTCTTCCATAAATCGTTGTAGTGACATAATGAACGGAGTTTCGAAAAAACGTCACAAGAGAATCGGAAATGCAATACAATCGACAACATGCTTAGCCTATGCAGAACCGATGTACTGCAGAGAAGTATGCATAAGAGAAATAATTTCTAGCTTTATTATATAAAATTGCCCTGTGATAAGTTAATGCAAGGTGTCAGACGTTAAACTTGAAGCATAAGTGAGTGAACGAATATTTTCCTCTTCGGAAAATGTGTTCATAACTAATGGGGACTATCCAGAATTAACACACAACTTAGGGGCCATGGGAATGGTGGTATTAAGTAACTGGCTTTTCACCGCCAGTTTATCAAAAATGTCACTCCTGGGGATTATAATCTTTCTCTGACAGCAGAACGCACATTAAAGTGGTTTTTTAACGGCTGTATAACAGCTTAACCTAGTTAAGCTTGGTGTTCTTGCGAAGCAGTTAGTTTATTTGACACATTGGCTGAATTTATATGAAAAAGTCTGTTGTTTTATTTATCTCATTATGGTGAAACAGGCATTGTCATTTAGTGTAACTAGCTACATTTAATTAAACCTTGCGCCTGTTTCTCCTTTCTAGGCTATTTATGGAGACAACTGATTATGTAATAAGACTAAAACACACATACTCGTAATGGGTACAACGTGATCATGTAGTTGAAATATGCAGACTATACCTATGACATGGCTATTATTACATAATGAACTATAAATACTATATTTTCGAACTCATATGACTACATCTTTACTTATATGTAAGTACAGTAATCAAGCAGATGAAAGCTTTTGGTCAAATGACATTTGCAACATTAAAATGTGTAATACGTTGTGTAATAAATGATGTAGAATGTTGAAGTATAACCATAGTCACATGGTTGTTAATGTCTAGTACATGATAAGGATAGCCTTTGTAGAGTTCCAAAGGGTAGGGTTTAATCACAATTATACTTACCTTATTTGTTACCTTTAATGAATAATCAATCCACATTCATTGAATAGTGCCAAACGATGATAGCTGGTAGTTTTCAGTGGTCAACGTACAGTACAGAAGTGCATTTTGGTGGGAAAACCGGGGGGGGGGGGGAGACTTAAGCGGACATACTCTATTACCCCTCCCCCTTCATACAAATTGACAGAAAAGAACATAATATTGCAATTAAAATAATAATTATTAAATAATTTAGTAAATAATTATTTACAGTTTTCTCAAATATTGAAATAGTGTAATAATTCAGGATTACCTAATAAACCACTTAACACAATTGCTGATTATATGAAATAATTCATCCTTTTCAGTGACATTATGCATGGAAGCCAATCATTAAAGCAAATATTAAATCATCCATGTAGAGTTTTATATTGAAATAAATAGAGAGGGAACCAAAGGTTGGGGATGAGGAGAGTTCTCAGGGAATATTTGCAAAAATATCCCCAGTTATTTAACACCAAATGTCCATCAAAAATGCTGAATTTTTTACAGATATTTGTGACAAATTTTCCGCATTGAGGGTTCGGCTCATCCCGCATACACTACTCGGAAAATGATAAAGGAAATTGTGCCCCTGAGGTGTTATAATATTCAAATCTCATAGGATTCTATAATAATTTCTGCATAAACTAGAAATAAGCCAGAAGAATGCTTCTGATCAAATAAATTATTAAATTGTTCAATAATATGATGATCAATGTATAATTGCTTTTAAGAGTAAGGTTTATGAAATAAATTAAATGTTAATCTTAGTAACCTTAATGCATTAATGTTTCATTCTTTAAAATTTTCGTCAATGTGTCGAATTAACAGACTAATATTTCTCTCAATTTTTAAATGCTTGTAAATTTCAGTCTATTAAAAAGTACCAGTGAATCAGTCAATTTTTAAACTGACTGAACATTTCAGGCAGTACCAACATTACATAGTTTACCCATTACCCATTTTACCCTTAGGTGAAGATGTTTACACTTCGGCGATCTTCAGATAGCTGTTCAGCTCTCGATGCAGGTCTAAAGTTTGATTTATATTTAGTAGTTTCCACATGTATATAAATCACTGTATGGTATGTAACAGAGCTATCCACCTACATGTTAATTTTGAGATTGGCTTGGCCTGTTTTTTAGAGTACATCCATTGGAGTCAAAGTTTGAGTCCAGGTCCGAGTGCATAAAATCCGGGCTCAACTCGATTCAAAGCCCGAATTCGAGTCCTGCATCATTGACATACATACATATTCTCCATATCAAGCATTTTAGATATGTAACATTATAAAACGTTAGCCAATTCAGCCAGAAAATGTTACCTGAACATTGTAACAACATTGCACTTTTTTCAATAATGTAAAGACCACGGGAGAGTGGACATATTTTTAGACGATTTACTAACGCTTTTAATATATTTTTTCCCCGGGGAAACAGTGAAATGTTGGCAAACGTTTACCGTTGCGCTGCAAGTTAAGGTCACAAACTGGCAACGTCCCCGGCCGAGGAAAATTAACATTCATGTTGTCCTGAAGCATTTAAGACGTGTCTAGGACATTTTGTAAGCGTTCCAAAATAGCTTTATCGGGACTGATAGGGATATTTGAACCTTTATAAAACGTGTTATCAAGGTTATAAGTACGTATTTAAAGAGGAAAGGTCCTTTCAACTACAGTTAACATTTAATTAATCGAATACGGGCGAGAAAATCTGTAAATAAGTACTTACGGTGAGTTTCGTGAAAACCAAACAAAGCCCAGGTAAGTTTCCGCGGTTCACACCATCCAATTTAAAACAGTAATATGGTTAGTTTTTTTAAGTTTAATTCTTTTCATTGATTAGGGTGGGGGTTGGGGGTGGGGGGTGGGTTAACCCCTAATATTTATGTGCATGATACGATACCATAAACAAAACATGCTAACAGGAATATTATGTGGGTGTCTTGTTAAAGTAAGGAACGTCACTTAGGAATGTTTATTAATATACTATCACTTATGCTCAATGAACTTGGGAAAAAGGGCCGTATATATAGATTCAAGCACGGTGTTTGGCGAATAATACGATATGGACCCCATAAACACGTCGCGGAGGCTTGCATTCCATAGATTGCAGATTACTAGTGATATATTAGGATGGGTGGTTTTCTATTGGCAGTGTTTTGGGGATTTCGTCGGTGGAGGGATTGCCAAGGGAGAGGGAGACATGACCTTATATCTTTTTATGGCCGGGGGACAAAGCTCATTTGGTCACCTTGACTTCTCAAGGGAATACAAACACGATTTTAACCTTTGCTGTATTTCTTCGATTAATTTATAGATTTGCAATACATATATTTTTTTCAATAACATTTCGTTCTGAGAAATATTTCATACTGATAATTTTTTTGATTTTGCATATGTCAGTTGCTTCATTTGATAGACATTAATGTCGGCCTGTGTAGTTGAACGTTTGAATCAAAGGTAAGTCATGGAAAATATAACATCGGAAACACATATTGTTTCATATTTTTGGTGGGTGTGACATATAGGCGGGGAACTGTCGGTTTTTCCTTGTTGAAGCATGAGTATCTAGCAAACTTGCGCGAGTGTCTATCAAAGTTTGAATCCTCATTGCAAAACTTGCTATACGCAATTATTGCAAACTTGCTAGCAATTTGCTCTCAATTTTGCATCATTCTCACTCATCCTGTTTTGACCGTCCCCATCACGCAAATTGCTAGCAATTTAGCAACTTTGCAATCCTCCATGTAACAGCCGTCCCCATAACGCAATTTGCTAGCAATTTGCTCGCAATTTTGCAACTTTCTCAATCATCCTGTTTTGACCGTCCCCATCAAGCAATTTGCTAGCAATTTAGCAACTTTGCAATCCTCCATGTAACAGCCGTCCCCATTACGCAATTTGCTAGCAATTTGCTCGCAATTTTGCAACTTTCTCGCCGTACCTGTGATGGCCGGCCCCATCAACAATTTGCTAGCAATTTGCACGCAATTTTGCAACTTTCTCACTCATCCTGTTATGACCGTCCCCATCACGCAATTTGCTAGCAATTTAGCAACTTTGCCATCCTCCATGTAACAGCCGTCCCCATCACGCAATTTGCTAGCAATTCGCTTGCAATTTTGCAATTTTCTCGCTCTCCCTGTGATGGCCGGCCCCATCACGCAATTGCTAGCAATTTGCTCGCAATTTTGCAACTTTCTCCCCCTCCATGTAACAGCCGTCCCCATAACGCAATTTGCTAGCAATTTGCACGCAATTTTGCAACTTACTCACTCATCCTGTTTTGACCGTCCCCATCACGCAATTTGCTAGCAATTTAGCAACTTTGCCATCCTCCATGTAACAGGCGTCCCCATAACGCAGTTTGCTAGCAATTTGCTCGCAATTTTCAGCTTTCTCGCCCTCCCTGTGATGGCCGGCCCCATCACGCAGTTTGCTAGCAATTTAGCAACTTTGCTATCCTTCTTGTAACAGCCATCCCCATCACGCAATTTGCTAGCATTTTGCTCGCAATGTAGCAACCTTTTCACCCTCCCTGTGATGGCCGTCCCCATCACGCAATTTGCTAGCAATTTAGCAACTTTGCCATCCTCCATGTAACAGCGGTCCCCATAACGCAATTTGCTTGCATTTTGCTCGCAATTTTGCAACTTTCTCGCCCTCCCTGTGATGGCCGGCCCCATCACGCAATTTGCTAGCAATTTCCACGCAATTTTGCAACTTTCTCACTCATCCTGTAATGACCGTCCCCATCACGCAATTTGCCCGCAATTTTGCAACTTTCTCGCCCTCCCTGTGACGGCCGCCCCAATCACGCAATTTACCAGCAATTTGGCAACTTTGCCGCGAGTGTCTATCAAAGTTTGAATCCTTACTGAAAAATACTTGCTATGCGCAATTTTTGCAAAGTTGGTAGCATTTGGCCAGCAATTATGCAACTTTCTCGCCCTCCCTGTGTCTGCCGTTCCCATCACGCAATTCGCTAGCAATTTAGCAACTTTACCATCCTCCTTGTAACAGCCGTCCCCATCACGTACACTGGTACCCCGCTCTATTATGGCACCGCTGCTCTAGGCCAATCATAGAGACGGGCATACAACGCCATCTTATGTACTCCCGGCAGACTGGTTCCAACTCCAGTATGTATTATATATGATAAAGATAAGCATTTCGTTTGCTCAGAGAAGTTACAAAAAGTTGGCTGAACATTACGTGTGCAATTAATGATTAGATTAATAGATATTAATAATAAATCACTGCAACGCACAGTGGAATATCAGAGATCCAGTATATCGTATTATCTATACATCCATCATTCATTTTTTTGTGCAAGAAATCATTCTTCAATATTTAAAAACTAGAAATAACTAAAGAAAGTTATTTTTTAAGAAATCTTCATGGATTATCAACCAGGAACGCGTGAACGTCCATGACAACCGGTATGAGGGTGCATAATGGAGCTGGAACAAGTCTTCAGGTAAGTCAGGAGTTGCAACTGGGAGTACTTAACGTGACGTTGTACGCCTGTCTCTTTGGTTGGCTGAGGGCCATAATAGAGCAGGGTACCTGTCTACGATCCTGTACACCAGGGGCGTACTCGAAAATTCGAAACTGGTTTCGGTTCTGGGAAAACCGGTTCTGTATGGTTTCACCTTTATTTTTAAGTGGACGGTTTCGGTTTTAATAGAAAATATTGATACCATCGTAAATTATTTATTATTAATGAAATAAATTAATGATGAAAGTTTTCTCAAACGCTAGAGATCCTTGCCTTGGCATGATTAATTGTGACTGGCAAATATATATTAAATTATGATGAAAATAGACTGTTTCTCTCCATCTTATAACATGTGCATGTGTCAGACGGCATGGACGCACAGGATACGTGCGGCTCATCTTTAGCCATACATGGTTATATATATAATAGGGAATATTGAATTCAAAACATTTCCGAAAGAATGTTTATATCTCAATCATTGCTGAATTAAATCTAACAGGCATTAACAGTATACATTAATAAAATAATTAACAGAATTGCACTCCTTTTGCCCACCTCCGCCTTCTTTCCAGTATAATTATCGAGTGGGCGGTTTTTGCGAAACCGAAACCATCTCCGGAGATGATTTCGCAGTTTCGCCAAAACCAGTTTCGGTTTCGCTATTAATAAGTGAACGGTTTCGCTGAACCGAAACCAGTTTCACACTCTCGAGATAAATTATCGTGTTAGCCCGCTTTCATCGTCCATGCTTCTAAATGGTACTGATTAATAAACACAAAGAAACCGATATGTGGCCAATAAATTAAAAAAAATAATTAAATTGTGAGGATAGGTATTCAGTTCCATCGGGGAGCAAACAAACTAAGATTTCATCCGTATCGGACTTACAAGTGACTGTGTGAATGTGCGTCTGCACCAACACTGGTATATGTGGACTTGCTCTTTATCTCATATTTTCTCGCTAAAAGTCGTAGGTAAAGGCCATTTTGCCCAGCTAATCTTTTTTGATTGTTCGTCTATAAGAATGTCATTATTTAAAAAAAAATAACCGTGCGGCAGAACATCCGTGCGGCAGAGTTAACCTAATTATGCCCCGGCTTGGTGATAAGTTACGGTCAGTTGAGCACTGTTATGAGCTGGAGCCTAGTGTAACTGTAGTCTCTTTCCCGGGATCTGCAATCAACTAAGGGTTCAAACTGAACGAACGACATACCAAGAAGTGTTAACTCTTTTAATTAATGAATATGCAGAATATAAATATTGACTTCCGTTTGTTCAAATAATTCATAAAATCACACCAGTATGTCAGTTAATCGGAGCATTTTTTCTCACGATCGCAGACCAAATCGGACCGGGCAATTTGCCCGGGGGGGGGGGGGGGGGGGGCTACTTTCCACGGGGAAGTTGAGTAGTCTGGCACCCCATGCTTGGTAAGGGCCATAATAGTGCAGGGTACCAGTCTAGGAAGCATAGATCAAAAGCCGATCACCGCCGGGACAATGTGACTGGGCAATAAAATTCCGAGGACAGCTTGTCCTTGATTTCAGAGTAGACACTCTTTTTCTTCGCCCAACAAATTTCAGATAAGTCAGCCGATGTATTCGTCATTGAGCATTTCGCTTGTACCGGGACTGCGTATTTTATTTACATAAGCAAAACACTGATCTCTTGCTCAATTTCACGTCTGTTCACGGCATATTAATTTTGAATACATTGCCTGACTAGGAACTATTAATCCAATAGATTCTAACTCAACGAATAGTGTTTCAGGTCAAAACCACGGAATTTCAAAACCACGATATTTTCTGAATCCACAGTATAATATACTGCATGATACTAATGAAAGGGTAACCCTATATATTAACGCGCCCCTGGTTTCAAATTTCTGTATGGGCAACTGCGGACCTCAGGTAACATGATAATTATTATAGTAATGTATCAGCATCAACAAACCAGTTGAAGGCCAGCTGGGATATGTTTATTAATGTTTACATCATTTTTTAGTGGAAACAAGCTGCACAAATACTGATTTTTTTTATGAAATATTATAGTCCTTTGTGCACTCATGTTGTGTATAACTGTGATCATGTTTGTAAGTTCCGTCGCAAATGTATTATTAAGATGCTCATGCAGCCATGTTCACTGGTGCTCTATATACAATGCATGTATTGTATTGAGCCAATACATTTTATTGTATTACTCTCTCTTGGTCGCTCAGGTCGAAAATTGCTAGCAATTTGCAGATACCCCGCGGCCAATTTTTTTTTCTGATAAATCCGCAAATTGCTAGCAAATTTCTACTTTGACAACCAGGCCCCCTCTCTCCTGGTCGCTCAGGTCGAAAATTGCTAGCAAATTGCTACTTTGACAACCAGGCCCCCTCTCTCCTGGGCGCCCGGGTCACAAATTGCAAGCAAGTTGCCGATACCCCCGGGCCAATTTTTTTTTTTCTGGTAAATCCGCATATTGCTAGCAAATTGCTACTTTGACAGCCAGGCCCCTTCTCTCCTGGTCGCTCAGGTCGCAAATTGCTAGCAATTTGCCGAAACCCCCCGGCCAATTTTTTTTTCTGGTAAATCCGCAAATTGCTAGCAAATTGCTACTTTGACAGCCAAGTCCCTTCTCTCATGGTCGTTTAGGTCGCAAATTTCTAGCAATTTGCGGATACCCCCCTGGTCAATTTTTTTTTCTGGTAAATCCGCAAATTGCTAGCAAATTTCTACTTTGACAGCCAGGCCCCTTCTCTCATGGTCGTTTAGGTCGCAAATTAGAAATAACTAAAGAAAGTTATTTTTTAAGAAATCTTCATGGATTATCAACCAGGAACGCGTGAACGTCCATGACAACCGGTATGAGGGTGCATAATGGAGCTGGAACAAGTCTTCAGGTAAGTCAGGAGTTGCAACTGGGAGTACTTAACGTGACGTTGTACGCCTGTCTCTTTGGTTGGCTGAGGGCCATAATAGAGCAGGGTACCTGTCTACGATCCTGTACACCAGGGGCGTACTCGAAAATTCGAAACTGGTTTCGGTTCTGGGAAAACCGGTTCTGTATGGTTTCACCTTTATTTTTAAGTGGACGGTTTCGGTTTTAATAGAAAATATTGATACCATCGTAAATTATTTATTATTAATGAAATAAATTAATGATGAAAGTTTTCTCAAACGCTAGAGATCCTTGCCTTGGCATGATTAATTGTGACTGGCAAATATATATTAAATTATGATGAAAATAGACTGTTTCTCTCCATCTTATAACATGTGCATGTGTCAGACGGCATGGACGCACAGGATACGTGCGGCTCATCTTTAGCCATACATGGTTATATATATAATAGGGAATATTGAATTCAAAACATTTCCGAAAGAATGTTTATATCTCAATCATTGCTGAATTAAATCTAACAGGCATTAACAGTATACATTAATAAAATAATTAACAGAATTGCACTCCTTTTGCCCACCTCCGCCTTCTTTCCAGTATAATTATCGAGTGGGCGGTTTTTGCGAAACCGAAACCATCTCCGGAGATGATTTCGCAGTTTCGCCAAAACCAGTTTCGGTTTCGCTATTAATAAGTGAACGGTTTCGCTGAACCGAAACCAGTTTCACACTCTCGAGATAAATTATCGTGTTAGCCCGCTTTCATCGTCCATGCTTCTAAATGGTACTGATTAATAAACACAAAGAAACCGATATGTGGCCAATAAATTAAAAAAAATAATTAAATTGTGAGGATAGGTATTCAGTTCCATCGGGGAGCAAACAAACTAAGATTTCATCCGTATCGGACTTACAAGTGACTGTGTGAATGTGCGTCTGCACCAACACTGGTATATGTGGACTTGCTCTTTATCTCATATTTTCTCGCTAAAAGTCGTAGGTAAAGGCCATTTTGCCCAGCTAATCTTTTTTGATTGTTCGTCTATAAGAATGTCATTATTTAAAAAAAAATAACCGTGCGGCAGAACATCCGTGCGGCAGAGTTAACCTAATTATGCCCCGGCTTGGTGATAAGTTACGGTCAGTTGAGCACTGTTATGAGCTGGAGCCTAGTGTAACTGTAGTCTCTTTCCCGGGATCTGCAATCAACTAAGGGTTCAAACTGAACGAACGACATACCAAGAAGTGTTAACTCTTTTAATTAATGAATATGCAGAATATAAATATTGACTTCCGTTTGTTCAAATAATTCATAAAATCACACCAGTATGTCAGTTAATCGGAGCATTTTTTCTCACGATCGCAGACCAAATCGGACCGGGCAATTTGCCCGGGGGGGGGGGGGGGGGCTACTTTCCACGGGGAAGTTGAGTAGTCTGGCACCCCATGCTTGGTAAGGGCCATAATAGTGCAGGGTACCAGTCTAGGAAGCATAGATCAAAAGCCGATCACCGCCGGGACAATATGACTGGGCAATAAAATTCCGAGGACAGCTTGTCCTTGATTTCAGAGTAGACACTCTTTTTCTTCGCCCAACAAATTTCAGATAAGTCAGCCGATGTATTCGTCATTGAGCATTTCGCTTGTACCGGGACTGCGTATTTTATTTACATAAGCAAAACACTGATCTCTTGCTCAATTTCACGTCTGTTCACGGCATATTAATTTTGAATACATTGCCTGACTAGGAACTATTAATCCAATAGATTCTAACTCAACGAATAGTGTTTCAGGTCAAAACCACGGAATTTCAAAACCACGATATTTTCTGAATCCACAGTATAATATACTGCATGATACTAATGAAAGGGTAACCCTATATATTAACGCGCCCCTGGTTTCAAATTTCTGTATGGGCAACTGCGGACCTCAGGTAACATGATAATTATTATAGTAATGTATCAGCATCAACAAACCAGTTGAAGGCCAGCTGGGATATGTTTATTAATGTTTACATCATTTTTTAGTGGAAACAAGCTGCACAAATACTGATTTTTTTAATGAAATATTATAGTCCTTTGTGCACTCATGTTGTGTATAACTGTGATCATGTTTGTAAGTTCCGTCGCAAATGTATTATTAAGATGCTCATGCAGCCATGTTCACTGGTGCTCTATATACAATGCATGTATTGTATTGAGCCAATACATTTTATTGTATTACTCTCTCTTGGTCGCTCAGGTCGAAAATTGCTAGCAATTTGCAGATACCCCGCGGCCAATTTTTTTTTCTGATAAATCCGCAAATTGCTAGCAAATTTCTACTTTGACAACCAGGCCCCCTCTCTCCTGGTCGCTCAGGTCGAAAATTGCTAGCAAATTGCTACTTTGACAACCAGGCCCCCTCTCTCCTGGGCGCCCGGGTCACAAATTGCAAGCAAGTTGCCGATACCCCCGGGCAAATTTTTTTTTTTTTCTGGTAAATCCGCATATTGCTAGCAAATTGCTACTTTGACAGCCAGGCCCCTTCTCTCCTGGTCGCTCAGGTCGCAAATTGCTAGCAATTTGCCGAAACCCCCCGGCCAATTTTTTTTTCTGGTAAATCCGCAAATTGCTAGCAAATTGCTACTTTGACAGCCAAGTCCCTTCTCTCATGGTCGTTTAGGTCGCAAATTTCTAGCAATTTGCGGATAGCCCCCTGGTCAATTTTTTTTTCTGGTAAATCCGCAAATTGCTAGCAAATTTCTACTTTGACAGCCAGGCCCCTTCTCTCATGGTCGTTTAGGTCGCAAATTGCTAGCAATTTGCCGATACCCCGCGGCAAATATTTTTTTCTGGTAAATCCGCAAATTGCTACTTTGACAACCAGGCCCCCTCTCTCTTTGTCGCTCAGATCGCAAATTGCTAGCAATTTGCGGATACCCCCCGGCCAATTTTTTTTTCTGGTAAATCAGCAAATTGCTAGCAAATTGCTACTTTGACAACCAGTCCCCTTCTCTCATGGTCGTTTAGGTGGCCAATTGCTAGCAATTTGCCGATACCCCCCTGGCCCACTTTTTTCTGGTAAATCCGCAAATTGCTAGCAAATTGCTACTTTGACAACCAGGCCCCTTCTCTCATGGTCGTTTAGGTCGCAAATTGCTAGCAATTTGCCGATACCCCGCGGCAATTTTTTTTTCTGGTAAATCCGCAAATTGCTAGCAAATTGCTACTTTGACAACCAGGCCCCTTCTCTCACGGTCGTTTAGGTCGCAAATTGCTAGCAATTTGCCGATACACCGCGGCAAATTTTTTTTTTCTGGTAAATCCGCAAATTGCTAGCAAATTTCTACTTTGACAGCCAGGCCCCTTCTCTCATGGTCGTTTAGGTCGCAAATTGCTAGCAATTTGCCGATACCCCGCGGCAAATATTTTTTTCTGGTAAATCCGCAAATTGCTAGCAAATTGCTACTTTGACAACCAGGCCCCCTCTCTCTTTGTCGCTCAGATCGCAAATTGCTAGCAATTTGCGGATACCCCCCGGCCAATTTTTTTTTCTGGTAAATCCGCAAATTGCTAGCAAATTGCTACTTTGACAACCAGTCCCCTTCTCTCATGGTCGTTTAGGTCGCCAATTGCTAGCAATTTGCCGATACCCCCCTGGCCCACTTTTTTCTGGTAAATCCGCAAATTGCTAGCAAATTGCTACTTTGACAGCCAGGCCCCTTCTCTCCTGGTCGTTTAGGTCGCAAATTGCTAGCAATTTGCTGATACCCCGCGGCAATTTTTTTTTCTGGTAAATCCGCAAATTGCTAGCAAATTGCTACTTTGACAACCAGGCCCCTTCTCTCACGGTCGTTTAGGTCGCAAATTGCTAGCAATTTGCCGATACCCCGCGGCAAATTTTTTTTTTCTGGTAAATCCGCAAATTGCTAGCAAATTGCTACTTTGACAACCAGGCCCCCTCTCTCTTGGTCGCTCAGGTCGCAAATTGCTAGCAATTTGAGGATACCCCGCGGCCGATTTTTTTTTTCTGGTAAATCCGCAAATTGCTAGCAAATTGCTACTTTGACAACCAGGCCCCCTCTCTCTTGGTCGCTCAGGTCGCAAATTGCTAGCAATTTGAGGATACCCCCCGGCCATTTTTTTATTTTCTGGTAAATCCGCAAATTGCTAGCAAATTGCTACTTTGACAACCAGGCCCCCACTCTCATGGTCGTTTAGGTCGCAAATTGCTAGCAATTTGCCGATACCCCGCGGCAAATTTTTTTTCTGGTAAATCCGCAAATTGCTAGCAAATTGCTACTTTGACAGCCAGGCCCCTTCTCTCATGGTCGTTTAGGTCGCAAATTGCTAGCAATTTGCGGATACCGCCCGGCCAATTTTTTTTTTTTTCTGGTAAATCAGCAAATTGCTACTTTGACAACCAGGCCCCCTCTCTCCTGGGCGCCCAGGTATGAAATTGCAAGCAATTTGCCGAAACCCCCCGGCCAATTTTTTTTCTGGTAAATCCGCAAATTGCTAGCAAATTGCTTCTTTGACTGCCAGGCCCCTTCTCTCATGGTCGTTTAGGTCGCAAATTGCTAGCAATTTGCCGATACCCCCGGCCAATTTTTTTTTCTGGTAAATCCGCAAATTGCCAGCAAATTGCTACTTTGACAGCCAGGCCCCTTCTCTCATGGTCGTTTAAGTCGAAAATTGCTAGCAATTTGCGGATACCCCCCTGACCATTTTTTTTTTCTGGTAAATCGGCAAATTGCTAGCAAATTGCTTCTTTGACTGCCAGGCCCCTTCTCTCATGATCGTTTAGGTCGCAAATTGCTAGCAATTTGCCGATACCCCCGGCCAATTTTTTTTTCTGGTAAATCCGCAAATTGCTAGCAAATTGCTACTTTGACAGCCAGGCCCCTTCTCTCCTGGTCGTTTAGGTCGCAAATTGCTAGCAATTTGCGGATACCCCGCTTGCCATTTTTTTTTTTCTAGTAAATCCGCAAATTGCTAGCAAATTGCTACTTTGACAGCCAGGCCCCTTCTCTCATGGTCGTTTAGGTCGCAAATTGCTAGCAATTTGCGGATACCGCCCGGCCAATTTTTTTTTTCCTGGTAAATCCGCAAATTGCTAGCAAATTGCTATTTGACAGCCAGGCCCCTTTCTCTCATGGTCGTTTAGGTCGCAAATTGCTGGCAATTCGCCGATACCCCCGGCCAATTTTTTTTTTCTGGTAAATCCGCAAATTGCTAGCAAATTTCTACTTTGACAGCCAGGCCCCTTCTCTCATGGTCGTTTAGGTCGCAAATTGCTAGCAATTTGCCGATACCCCGCGGCAAATTTTTTTTCTGGTAAATCCGCAAATTGCTAGCAAATTGCTACTTTGACAACCAGGCCCCCTCTCTCTTGGTTGCTCAGGTCGCAAATTGCTAGAAATTTGCGGATACCCCCCGGCCAATTTTTTTTTTCTGGTAAATCCGCAAATTGCTAGCAAATTGCTACTTTGACAACCAGTCCCCTTCTCTCATGGTCGTTTAGGTCGCCAATTGCTAGCAATTTGCCGATACCCCCCTGGCCCACTTTTTTCTGGTAAATCCGCAAATTGCTAGCAAATTGCTACTTTGACAGCCAGGCCACTTCTCTCATGGTCGTTTAGGTCGCAAATTGCTAGCAATTTGCCGATACCCGGCGGCAATTTTTTTTTCTGGTAAATCCGCAAATTGCTAGCAAATTGCTACTTTGACAACCAGGCCCCTTCTCTCATGGTCGTTTAGGTCGCAAATTGCTAGCAATTTGCCGATACCCCGCGGGAAATTTTTTTTTTCTGGTAAATCCGCAAATTGCTAGCAAATTGCTACTTTGACAACCAGGCCCCCTCTCTCTTGGTCGCTCAGGTCGCAAATTGCTAGCAATTTGAGGATACCCCGCGGCCAATTTTTTTTTTCTAGTAAATCCGCAAATTGCTAGCAAATTGCTACTTTGACAACCAGGCCCCCTCTCTCTTGGTAGCTCAGGTCGCAAATTGCTAGCAATATGCCGATACCCCGCGGCAAATTTTTTTTCCGGTAAATCCGCAAATTGCTAGCAAATTGCTACTTTGACAACCAGGCCCCTTCTCTCATGGTCGTTTAGGTCGCAAATTGCTAGCAATTTGCGGATACCCCCCTGGCCATTTTTTTTTTCTGGTAAATCCGCAAATTGCTAGCAAATTGCTACTTTGACAGCCAGGCCCCTTCTCTCATGGTCGTTTAGGTCGCAAATTGCTAGCAATTTGCGGATACCGCCCGGCCAATTTTTTTTTTCTGGTAAATCAGCAAATTGCTACTTTGACAACCAGGCCCCCTCTCTCCTGGGCGCCCAGGTATGAAATTGCAAGCAATTTGCCGAAACCCCCCGGCCAATTTTTTTTTTCTGGTAAATCCGCAAATTGCTAGCAAATTGCTTCTTTGACTGCCAGGCCCCTTCTCTCATGGTCGTTTAGGTCGCAAATTGCTAGCAATTTGCGGATACCCCCCTGGCCAATTTTTTTTTTCTGGTAAATCCGCAAATTGCTAGCAAATTGCTACTTTGACAACCAGGCCCCTTCTCTCATGGTCGTTTAAGTCGCAAATTGCTAGCAATTTGCGGATACCCCCCTGACCATTTTTTTTTTCTGGTAAATCGGCAAATTGCTAGCAAATTGCTTCTTTGACTGCCAGGCCCCTTCTCTCATGGTCGTTTAGGTCGCAAATTGCTAGCAATTTGCCGATACCCCCGGCCAATTTTTTTTTCTGGTAAATCCGCAAATTGCTAGCAAATTGCTACTTTGACAGCCAGGCCCCTTCTCTCCTGGTCGTTTAGGTCGCAAATTGCTAGCAATTTGCGGATACCCCGGTGGCCATTTTTTTTTTCTAGTAAATCCGCAAATTGCTAGCAAATTGCTACTTTGACAGCCAGGCCCCTTCTCTCATGGTCGTTTAGGTCGCAAATTGCTAGCAATTTGCGGATACCGCCCGGCCAATTTTTTTTTTTCTGGTAAATCCGCAAATTGCTAGCAAATTGCTACTTTGACAGCCAGGCCCCTTTCTCTCATGGTCGTTTAGGTCGCAAATTGCTTGCAATTTGCCGATACCCCCGGCCAATTTTTTTTTCTGGTAAATCCGCAAATTGCCAGCAAATTGCTGCTTTGACAGCAGGCCCCTTCTCTCCTGGTCGTTTAGGTCGCAAATTGCTAGCAATTTGCGGATACCCCCCTGGCCATTTTTTTTATTTTCTGGTAAATCCGCAAATTGCTAGCAAATTGCTACTTTGACAACCAGGCCCCTTCTCTCATGGTCGTTTAAGTCGCAAATTGCTAGCAATTTGCGGATACCCCCCTGGCCATTTTTTTTTCTGGTAAATCGGCAAATTGCTAGCAAATTGCTTCTTTGACTGCCAGGCCCCTTCTCTCATGGTCGTTTAGGTCGCAAATTGCTAGCAATTTGCCGATACTCCCGGCCAATTTTTTTTTCTGGTAAATCCGCAAATTGCTAGCAAATTGCTACTTTGACAGCCAGGCCCCTTCTCTCATGGTCGTTTAGGTCGCAAATTGCTAGCAATTTCCGGATACCGCCCGCCCAATTTTTTTTTTTTCTGGTAAATCCGCAAATTGCTAGCAAATTGCTACTTTGACAGCCAGGCCCCTTTCTCTCATGGTCGTTTAGGTCGCAAATTGCTAGCAATTTGCCGATACCCCCGGCCAATTTTTTTTTCTGGTAAATCCGCAAATTGCTAGCAAATTGCTACTTTGACAACCAGGCCCCTTCTCTCATGGTCGTTTAAGTCGCAAATTGCTAGCAATTTGCGGATACCCCCCTGGCCATTTTTTTTTCTGGTAAATCGGCAAATTGCTAGCAAATTGCTTCTTTGACTGCCAGGCCCCTTCTCTCATGGTCGTTTAGGTCGCAAATTGCTAGCAATTTGCCGATACCCCCGGCCAATTTTTTTTTTTCTGGTAAATCCGCAAATTGCTAGCAAATTGCTACTTTGACAGCCAGGCCACTTCTCTCCTGGTCGTTTAGGTCGCAAATTGCTAGCAATTTGCGGATACCCCGCTGGCCATTTTTTTTTTCTGGTAAATCCGCAAATTGCTAGCAAATTGCTACTTTGACAGCCAGGCCCCTTCTCTCATGGTCGTTTAGGTCGCAAATTGCTAGCAATTTCCGGATACCGCCCGGCCAATTTTTTTTTTTTTTCTGGTAAATCCGCAAATTGCTAGCAAATTGCTACTTTGACAGCCAGGCCCCTTTCTCTCATGGTCGTTTAGGTCGCAAATTGCTTGCAATTTGCCGATACCCCCGGCCAATTTGTTTTTCTGGTAAATCCGCAAATTGCCAGCAAATTGCTGCTTTGACAGCAAGGCCCCTTCTCTCCTGGTCGTTTAGGTCGCAAATTGCTAGCAATTTGCGGATACCCCCCTGGCCATTTTTTTTTTTCTGGTAAATCCGCAAATTGCTAGCAAATTGCTACTTTGACAACCAGGCCCCTTCTCTCATGGTCGTTTAAGTCGCAAATTGCTAGCAATTTGCCGATACCCCCGGCCAATTTTTTTTTTCTGGTAAATCCGCAAATTGCTAGCAAATTGCTACTTTGACAGCCAGGCCCCTTCTCTCCTGGTCGTTTAGGTCGCAAATTGCTAGCAATTTGCGGATACCCCGCTGGCCATTTTTTTTTTTTCTGGTAAATCCGCAAATTGCTAGCAAATTGCTACTTTGACAGCCAGGCCCCTTCTCTCATGGTCGTTTAGGTCGCAAATTGCTAGCAATTTCCGGATACCGCCCGGCAAATTTTTTTTTTTTTTTTCTGGTAAATCCGCAAATTGCTAGCAAATTGCTACTTTGACAGCCAGGCCCCTTTCTCTCATGGTCGTTTAGGTCGCAAATTGCTAGCAATTTGCCGATACCCCCGGCCAATTTTTTTTCTGGTAAATCCGCAAATTGCTAGCAAATTGCTACTTTGACAGCCAGGCCCTCTCTCTCCTGGGCGCCCAGATCGGAAATTGCAAGCAATTTGCCGATACCCCCCGGCCAATTTTTTTTTCTGGTAAATCCGCAAATTGCTAGCAAATTGCTACTTTGACAGGCAGGCCCCTTCTCTCCTAGTCGCTCAGGCCGCAAATTGCTAGAAATTTGCGGATACCCCCTGGCCATTTTTTTTTCTGGTAAATCCGCAAATTGCTAGCAAATTGCTACTTTGACAACCAGGCCCCCTCTCTCCTGGGCGCCCATTTCGCAAATTTCTGGCAATTTGCCCGATACCCCCAGGCCAATTTTTTTTTTCTGGTAAATCCGCAAATTGCTAATTTGTCAGCCAGGCCCCCTCTCTCCTGGTCGCTCAGGTCACAAATTGCTAGCAATTTGCGGATATTCCCCGGCCAAATTTTTTTCTGGTAAATCCGCAAATTGCTACTTTGACAGCCAGGCCCCCTCTCTCCTGGGCGCCCAGGTCGCAAATTGCTAGCAATTTGCGGATACCCCCAGGCCAATTTTTTTTTTCTGGTAAAGCCGCAAATTGCTAGCAAATTGCTAGCAAATTGCTACTTTGACAGCCAGGCCCCTTCTCTCCTGGTCGCTCAGGTCGCAAATTGCTAGCAATTTGCGGATACCCCCCGGCCAATTTTTTTTTTCTGTTAAATCCGCAAATTGCTAGCAAATTGCTACTTTGAGAACCAGGCCCCTTGTCTCCTGGGCGCCCAGGTCGCAAATTGCTAGCAATTTGCGGATACCCCCCGGTCAATTTTTTTTTCTGGTAAATCCGCAAATTGCTAGCAAATTGCTACTTTGACAACCAGGCCCCCTCTCTCCTGGTCTCCCAGTTCGCAAATTGCTGGTAATTTGCCGATACCCCCAGGCCAATTTTTTTTTCTGGTAAATCCGCAAATTGCTACTTTGACAACCAGGCCCCCTCTCTCCTGGGCGCCCAGGTATGAAATTGCAAGCAATTTGCCGAAACCCCCCGGCCAATTTTTTTTTTCTGGTAAATCCGCAAATTGCTAGCAAATTGCTTCTTTGACTGCCAGGCCCCTTCTCTCATGGTCGTTTAGGTCGCAAATTGCTAGCAATTTGCGGATACCCCCCTGGCCTTTTTTTTTTTTTCTGGTAAATCCGCAAATTGCTAGCAAATTGCTACTTTGACAACCAGGCCCCTTCTCTCATGGTCGTTTAAGTCGCAAATTGCTAGCAATTTGCGGATACCCCCCTGACCATTTTTTTTTTCTGGTAAATCGGCAAATTGCTAGCAAATTGCTTCTTTGACTGCCAGGCCCCTTCTCTCATGGTCGTTTAGGTCGCAAATTGCTAGCAATTTGCCGATACCCCCGGCCAATTTTTTTTTCTGGTAAATCCGCAAATTGCTAGCAAATTGCTACTTTGACAGCCAGGCCCCTTCTCTCCTGGTCGTTTAGGTCGCAAATTGCTAGCAATTTGCGGATACCCCGGTGGCCATTTTTTTTTCTAGTAAATCCGCAAATTGCTAGCAAATTGCTACTTTGACAGCCAGGCCCCTTCTCTCATGGTCGTTTAGGTCGCAAATTGCTAGCAATTTGCGGATACCGCCCGGCCAATTTTTTTTTTTCTGGTAAATCCGCAAATTGCTAGCAAATTGCTACTTTGACAGCCAGGCCCCTTTCTCTCATGGTCGTTTAGGTCGCAAATTGCTTGCAATTTGCCGATACCCCCGGCCAATTTTTTTTTCTGGTAAATCCGCAAATTGCCAGCAAATTGCTGCTTTGACAGCAAGGCCCCTTCTCTCCTGGTCGTTTAGGTCGCAAATTGCTAGCAATTTGCGGATACCCCCCTGGCCATTTTTTTTATTTTCTGGTAAATCCGCAAATTGCTAGCAAATTGCTACTTTGACAACCAGGCCCCTTCTCTCATGGTCGTTTAAGTCGCAAATTGCTAGCAATTTGCGGATACCCCCCTGGCCATTTTTTTTTCTGGTAAATCGGCAAATTGCTAGCAAATTGCTTCTTTGACTGCCAGGCCCCTTCTCTCATGGTCGTTTAGGTCGCAAATTGCTAGCAATTTGCCGATACTCCCGGCCAATTTTTTTTTCTGGTAAATCCGCAAATTGCTAGCAAATTGCTACTTTGACAGCCAGGCCCCTTCTCTCATGGTCGTTTAGGTCGCAAATTGCTAGCAATTTCCGGATACCGCCCGCCCAATTTTTTTTTTTCTGGTAAATCCGCAAATTGCTAGCAAATTGCTACTTTGACAGCCAGGCCCCTTTCTCTCATGGTCGTTTAGGTCGCAAATTGCTAGCAATTTGCCGATACCCCCGGCCAATTTTTTTTTCTGGTAAATCCGCAAATTGCTAGCAAATTGCTACTTTGACAACCAGGCCCCTTCTCTCATGGTCGTTTAAGTCGCAAATTGCTAGCAATTTGCGGATACCCCCCTGGCCATTTTTTTTTCTGGTAAATCGGCAAATTGCTAGCAAATTGCTTCTTTGACTGCCAGGCCCCTTCTCTCATGGTCGTTTAGGTCGCAAATTGCTAGCAATTTGCCGATACCCAGGGCCAATTTTTTTTTTTCTGGTAAATCCGCAAATTGCTAGCAAATTGCTACTTTGACAGCCAGGCCACTTCTCTCCTGGTCGTTTAGGTCGCAAATTGCTAGCAATTTGCGGATACCCCGCTGGCCATTTTTTTTTTCTGGTAAATCCGCAAATTGCTAGCAAATTGCTACTTTGACAGCCAGGCCCCTTCTCTCATGGTCGTTTAGGTCGCAAATTGCTAGCAATTTCCGAATACCGCCCGGCCAATTTTTTTTTTTTTTCTGGTAAATCCGCAAATTGCTAGCAAATTGCTACTTTGACAGCCAGGCCCCTTTCTCTCATGGTCGTTTAGGTCGCAAATTGCTTGCAATTTGCCGATACCCCCGGCCAATTTTTTTTTCTGGTAAATCCGCAAATTGCCAGCAAATTGCTACTTTGACAGCAAGGCCCCTTCTCTCCTGGTCGTTTAGGTCGCAAATTGCTAGCAATTTGCGGATACCCCCCTGGCCATTTTTTTTTCTGGTAAATCGGCAAATTGCTAGCAAATTGCTTCTTTGACTGCCAGGCCCCTTCTCTCATGGTCGTTTAGGTCGCAAATTGCTAGCAATTTGCCGATACCCCCGGCCAATTTTTTTTTTCTGGTAAATCCGCAAATTGCTAGCAAATTGCTACTTTGACAGCCAGGCCCCTTCTCTCATGGTCGTTTAGGTCGCAAATTGCTAGCAATTTCCGGATACCGCCCGCCCAATTTTTTTTTTTTTCTGGTAAATCCGCAAATTGCTAGCAAATTGCTACTTTGACAGCCAGGCCCCTTTCTCTCATGGTCGTTTAGGTCGCAAATTGCTAGCAATTTGCCGATACCCCCGGCCAATTTTTTTTCTGGTAAATCCGCAAATTGCTAGCAAATTGCTACTTTGACAACCAGGCCCCTTCTCTCATGGTCGTTTAAGTCGCAAATTGCTAGCAATTTGCGGATACCCCCCTGGCCATTTTTTTTTTTCTGGTAAATCGGCAAATTGCTAGCAAATTGCTTCTTTGACTGCCAGGCCCCTTCTCTCATGGTAGTTTAGGTCGCAAATTGCTAGCAATTTGCCGATACCCCCGGCCAATTTTTTTTTTCTGGTAAATCCGCAAATTGCTAGCAAATTGCTACTTTGACAGCCAGGCCCCTTCTCTCCTGGTCGTTTAGGTCGCAAATTGCTAGCAATTTGCGGATACCCCGCTGGCCATTTTTTTTTTTCTGGTAAATCCGCAAATTGCTAGCAAATTGCTACTTTGACAGCCAGGCCCCTTCTCTCATGGTCGTTTAGGTCGCAAATTGCTAGCAATTTCCGGATACCGCCCGGCCAATTTTTTTTTTTTTTTTCTGGTAAATCCGCAAATTGCTAGCAAATTGCTACTTTGACAGCCAGGCCCCTTTCTCTCATGGTCGTTTAGGTCGCAAATTGCTAGCAATTTGCCGATACCCCCGGCCAATTTTTTTTCTGGTAAATCCGCAAATTGCTAGCAAATTGCTACTTTGACAGCCAGGCCCTCTCTCTCCTGGGCGCCCAGATCGGAAATTGCAAGCAATTTGCCGATACCCCCCGGCCAATTTTTTTTTCTGGTAAATCCGCAAATTGCTAGCAAATTGCTACTTTGACAGGCAGGCCCCTTCTCTCCTAGTCGCTCAGGCCGCAAATTGCTAGAAATTTGCGGATACCCCCTGGCCATTTTTTTTTCTGGTAAATCCGCAAATTGCTAGCAAATTGCTACTTTGACAACCAGGCCCCCTCTCTCCTGGGCGCCCATTTCGCAAATTTCTGGCAATTTGCCCGATACCCCCAGGCCAATTTTTTTTTTCTGGTAAATCCGCAAATTGCTAATTTGTCAGCCAGGCCCCCTCTCTCCTGGTCGCTCAGGTCACAAATTGCTAGCAATTTGCGGATATTCCCCGGCCAAATTTTTTTCTGGTAAATCCGCAAATTGCTACTTTGACAGCCAGGCCCCCTCTCTCCTGGGCGCCCAGGTCGCAAATTGCTAGCAATTTCCGGATACCGCCCGGCCAATTTTTTTTTTTTTTTTCTGGTAAATCCGCAAATTGCTAGCAAATTGCTACTTTGACAGCCAGGCCCCTTTCTCTCATGGTCGTTTAGGTCGCAAATTGCTAGCAATTTGCCGATACCCCCGGCCAATTTTTTTTCTGGTAAATCCGCAAATTGCTAGCAAATTGCTACTTTGACAGCCAGGCCCTCTCTCTCCTGGGCGCCCAGATCGGAAATTGCAAGCAATTTGCCGACCCCCCCCGGCCAATTTTTTTTTCTGGTAAATCCGCAAATTGCTAGCAAATTGCTACTTTGACAGGCAGGCCCCTTCTCTCCTAGTCGCTCAGGCCGCAAATTGCTAGAAATTTGCGGATACCCCCTGGCCATTTTTTTTTCTGGTAAATCCGCAAATTGCTAGCAAATTGCTACTTTGACAACCAGGCCCCCTCTCTCCTGGGCGCCCATTTCGCAAATTTCTGGCAATTTGCCCGATACCCCCAGGCCAATTTTTTTTTTCTGGTAAATCCGCAAATTGCTAATTTGTCAGCCAGGCCCCCTCTCTCCTGGTCGCTCAGGTCACAAATTGCTAGCAATTTGCGGATATTCCCCGGCCAAATTTTTTTCTGGTAAATCCGCAAATTGCTACTTTGACAGCCAGGCCCCCTCTCTCCTGGGCGCCCAGGTCGCAAATTGCTAGCAATTTGCGGATACCCCCTGGCCAATTTTTTTTTTCTGGTAAAGCCGCAAATTGCTAGCAAATTGCTACTTTGACAGCCAGGCCCCTTCTCTCCTGGTCGCTCAGGTCGCAAATTGCTAGCAATTTGCGGATACCCCCCGGCCAATTTTTTTTTCTGTTAAATCCGCAAATTGCTAGCAAATTGCTACTTTGAGAACCAGGCCCCTTGTCTCCTGGGCGCCCAGGTCGCAAATTGCTAGCAATTTGCGGATACCCCCCGGTCAATTTTTTTTTCTGGTAAATCCGCAAATTGCTAGCAAATTGCTACTTTGACAACCAGGCCCCCTCTCTCCTGGTCTCCCAGTTCGCAAATTGCTGGTAATTTGCCGATACCCCCAGGCCAATTTTTTTTTCTGGTAAATCCGCAAATTGCTACTTTGACAACCAGTCCCCTTCTCTCATGGTCGTTTAGGTCGCCAATTGCTAGCAATTTGCCGATACCCCCCTGGCCCACTTTTTTCTGGTAAATCCGCAAATTGCTAGCAAATTGCTACTTTGACAGCCAGGCCCCTTCTCTCATGGTCGTTTAGGTCGCAAATTGCTGGCAATTTGCGGATACCCCCCGGTCAATTTTTTTTTTCTGGTAAATCCGCAAATTGCTAGCAAATTGCTACTTTGACAACCAGGCCCCCTCTCTCCTGGTCTCCCAGTTCGCAAATTGCTGGTAATTTGCCGATACCCCCAGGCCAATTTTTTTTCTGGTAAATCCGCAAATTGCTACTTTGACAGCCAGGCCCCCTCTCTCCTGGTCTCCCAGGTCGCAAATTGCTGGCAATTTGCCGATACCCCCCTGGCCAATTTTTTTTCTAGCAAATCCGCAAATTGCTAGCAAATTGCTACTTTTACAGCCAGGCCCCCTCTCCCCTGGTCTCCCAGTTCGCAAATTGCTAGCAATTTGCTGGCACCTCCCGCCTTTTTCTCAGGGAAACGTCTCCGCGGAAATCAAAAAAAATTCCATAAGCTTAAGTACAGGGAATACAGGAAAACCGACAGTTCCCCGCCTCCCTCCCGCGGTCGCGCAAAAATTCACTGGCTCTACTGTCAGAAGGGCTTTCATATAATGATTCAGTTAAAATCCCTGTGTCAATGCGGCAAGGGCAAACCTTTTCTTACCAATTATTTAGCTATGTGCACATGGAAATCTGATGTATAAACCATAAACTAAAACAAAAACAAAGCATTGTAATGTTCTTTATTGAGTGTATATTACCACCATACGGACATGATCACTGATATTCACGGCGTCAAGTTCGGCCGACGTAATAATTAAAATTGCCGTAAATTTTCCTTGGTGGCCCTGAGGACGCTGAGAAACTTGTGTACCAGTGTATAAGACGGCCGCCCTTCTTTGCCAATATTTTAGGATATAATTAATCGTCCTGTACACGAGCAAATACGGTAAGTAATATATATTTCATTGCATAATACATCCACATACGTACTTGAATTCATGTCACCCGATCAGCATGGCCACCTGCAGGGTCTGCCTTCACGGACGCCGTCATTCAGTGTTATCTATGATACACTTGACCACTGATTCTGTTATGTTTAACTAATATTATTATTATATTAGATGATAAAGCTTAACGGAGATTGAATAAAAACTGGTGGTAACTTTTAAGCTTGGCGGGGAAAAATGAAAGCATATCGTTGTCCTGTGTTATATTGGCTAGGGAGAAAAGTGAGGTTAGGATGACTCATCCTTTAGTTTCATAAAGTGATCTCCCAATTCCGGTGGGGGGTGGGGGGGGGCGCTAATTACGGAAGGGGCGCTTATTACGTCAGATACGGTATAATACTTTATTAAAAAAATGTAGTTTTCAGTTCTTTGAACGGAATGGCCCTGATAGCGGGATGGTCATCAGGCGAAATTTTTTTTAATTTGATACAATTCTTATAATCCCAGGATTGCAGAAAGGGAGCATCGACCCCATGGAGTGCGTGCTCAGCCAGTGTTTGCGGACAGCGCGGTTATATAACTAGATCAAGCCCCGTAACACGTCAGGCAACCTGCGGAAAGCCATCCAGCATTTCACGTCAGCGGGCATACTGTGTCAAGAACTGTAACACTAAGGGTATAACTCTGTTTTTATGAAATTTCGAGAATATATATATATATATATATATATATATATATACATATATCTATTGTATATTTTATATATATTATGTTTATAGATAATAGATATATAATATAATATAATATATATTTTATATATATAGAGAGAGAGACAGAGAGAAGGCGAGACCGAGAGAGAGAGAACTTTTTTAGGGAAAAATAGTTTATTTAATATTTACGTTGAGATGTTTATATTTGATCATAAACAGCATATTTTAGATCCAAAATGTGGCGAGAGGAATGGACGTTGTGCTATCAACACTAACAACTGTACTGGAGGGTACGTCTCAGGGCTATGCAGCGGACCAAGTAACCGGCAGTGCTGTATCCCAAGTAAGTTATGACCAAGTTACACACACACACAGCCTCGAGGCTCTGTACCGGGCCAGGTAACCAACAATGCTGTATCTAATGTAAGCTGTAACGCAATAAACCAACACACACACTAGCACACCGATACATAAACGTGACGCAAGGCCCAGGGCTGCCGTTGTAAGTTGAACAAGTGGGCGGTAATGCTGCATCCAATATATAGTTATGACGTAGTAAAAATACACAAATACACACACATACAAAGCAAGTATCCAAAGTAAAATAATTACGGACTACACACACACACACACACACAAGCCCTGACTCTCCAGCGGGCCAGATTATCAACAGGTTGTAATAGGAAAAAAAAAGAAACGCTTGCTTCCTTGTACCATTATACCTGTTTTAAATATGTCAAAAGGTCTCGAAGTCGCAGTACAAAATTATTGTTTCGTTATATATTTTTCGTCATTTTCTTAATTCTTATTATTTTATTATAATAAGTATTGTTATTATTATTTTATTATTATTGTTGTTATTATTATTATTATTATTATTATTATTAATACTTTAAATTCCAAGTCAGAATTGCCCACACAGCACAAAAATATATTCTTTTAACGCGTACTCTGTAATCCCTGAATGCACAATTTATATATATGTATATATATATATATATATATATATATATATATATATATATATATATATAACTCTGAAGAAAAACAACACTGTTAATTCACAAAAGTACTGGTGGTTCAGTCCGTATTGCTACCACCGGTTTCACGCTGGGCGATCATCGGGCGAATAAACACACTTGTTGTACTAAGTGTAATAAATATTTATATTTTTTTATATCTTTAAGATTTGTAAATGTTGCCATTACGGTGAATTTGACCATTCCTTTTTATATTTTATTTACATTTACTGTCAATTTCCCCCATAAATGAATTTGTTCTTGTTTATTAATTTTGCTGTTTCGAGGTAAACCAGTTAAATCATTCTTGTGATAATTAAAGGATATATTTATATATATATATGTGTGTGTGTGTTTGTGTGTCTGTGTGTTTACCAATTATGAGACACTAAAACGGGAACACACAATGGGCACCTGTCTGTTCATATTTACATTTTTGCTCGGTACAATGTGACCTTCAACACGGGCGGATACGGGCCATTGCATAGCGGATATACCCCAAGCTCTCAGACAACACCTCGTTCATGTTTATTTGGAATAGATAATCTTATCAGTAGTGGTATCCGTAATATCACAGAAGTTATTGTAAACAGGAAAATACTCTTAATAAAAGACATATCATATATCTTTAGAATGTGGCGCCGTTTAAGGTCAGCCCATCTTCATACCGACTTTGACCTCTCCTGTCCTGGATTTGGGGACCTCTTCTTAGGTTTTCTTATTAGATTTCCTGGGTTGGACCCTCCCCTTTCCAAATCCTGGATCAACTCTGAGATCACACCGTGTAAATTCTATGGTCAAGACCATGAGATATTGAAATCGTTTTAGTGATTGCATCCTATTACCATTGCTCTTGTTGAGAAAAAAATGTTGAAATTTGTATAACACATACATCCATTCACATTCACAGTTCGTCAATACAGTTTGGAAGTATTTCCTCATATCAGCACTTCGGTGAGAAAATACTAGTAATAAGATTAGCAATCTGAAGCCACTTATTACCATAAGTAAGTGCGGAGACCAAATTTTCTTTTACTTTTGATCATTTATTTTCTAAAAAAAAAACAACATGGTTATAGCATATTTACTTTGCTAATAGGTATAATACATGGTGACAAAATGAAATTTTTCATTTTTTTATTCTGTTTTCTTGAAAGAAATGTTCGCGCGACTTGAGCTCATAATTTGTAAATATCAATTGAAATGATAATTAAATAATATAAAATAATAATTTTGTATTGGGGTAAAAATTATAAGAGCCGTGCCTGAGAAACTAAACTTTTTGGGAGTGATGAACTATATGTATTTAGCTCATTTAAATATTGATGAGACAGTGTAGAGATATAAATTGAATTCAATAATATTCCTGAAAAGGTTATTAAAACAGACTTGTTTTACAAGCTATCAAGCAGTTTTCGCTAAAATATTCGGAGTTGTTGATACACTGTAGAAATATACTATGTCTAATATCAATACCCATGCCGAGAAAGAAATAATTAAATAAAGACGTTTAAATTATTATTCAGATAACCTTTATACATTTACATAATGCCGAATATTTCTGCTTTAATTGCTTTTAATGTTTTAATGAGCCATTAAACGTTCGTGATGAACACCGATAGCTGTAACCAGGACACGGTTTTAGGGGTCGCCTGTCCAATGGTTTTAGTCATGGAAGTCGTAACCGCTGTACCTGAAATCTTCTAACTTGACATCCATGGAGATCTATACAAAATCTCCTGGGAAACCTGACATTAGGACTCTGTTACCCATATTCTCCGAGCTTTGGGTAAAATTTGATACAAAAGCTTCAGTACCTGAATAACTACTGCCCTAATCACCATGATTTTTTGCTTGAATATTGATCATGGAGTGTGTCATCATTCCTGCAAACTGGTAGCGCCACCTGTATTTTTTTTTAATTTTGATGATTTTTTTCTCTTTTTTTGATACCTTCAAAGTAGACTGATACCTCGCTCTATTATGGCACCGCTGCTCTAGGCCAATCATATAAACGGGCGTTCAACGCCATCTTATGTACTCCCCGCAGACTGGTTAATGGTTCCAACTCCAGAATGTATTATATATGATTAAAATAAGGATTTCGTTTGCTCAGATAAGTTACCAAAGGTTGACTGTACATTAAGTTTGAATTTCATTAGTAGATTAATAGATTTTAATAAAAAAATCACTGCTACGTACAGAGGAATATCAAAGATTCAGTATATCGTATTATCTACACATCCATCATTCAATTTTTGTGCAACAATTCATCTTCAATATTTGAAAACTAGAAATAATTTAAGGAAGTTATTTTATAAGAAATCTTCACGGATAATCAACCAGGATCGCGTGGACGTCCATGACAACCGGTATGAGCGTGCATACTGGAGTTGGAACCTGTCTACAGGACACGTGGTTGTATTTATTTTCCCTATATAACATCTATAAAACACCTGAGGTTTCGGCCTCTTTTAAATAATTTTCAAAATAAATTCTGATATTAAACTTTTTTTACCTGAGAATTTGTTGTTTCTTCAGTCAAACTAGACCAAGAAAAAGGGGGCTTGTGTATCTCCTTTTTTAACCATCCTGGCCCGAATGCAGTGAAGCCCAAAATACCCCACAAGCAGTCCCAAACAAGCATTTGGACAACATCTCTTTGATTGGCCATAGATTTAAAAAAAATGACCAATACTGTCAATTTTATTGGAAATTATGCTTAACATACTTAAAAATCAAACAATGGGGTGTTTTTAATGCTACAGCACATGATGGCTAGAGCCAACCAGAGAAAGCCAGACCATTTACTACTCTCCTTCAGGTTCAGGGCTTGGTGACCCCAGGTCATGTAAACAAATAGGACCACGTGACCTACAGGTAAGTTAGAAGTTGTAATAATCTCTCCAACAGACGCCAGGTGCCGCTACCGCTCTTGCACCAGTACGTCTGTTATTGGACGCCATTTTTATAAGGAACGGAAGTGTTGTTCGGCATGCGCAAGGAATACCCCTACTCTACCACCCTTGCAATAGACAACCAAAAGTGGATTATTTTTGCCACACAACCAAACAATATTGTTTACTTGTCTTTATTGGGGTGTGCCGGGTTTGTGCAAAGGCGACATCCATTCTGGATTCACCTTCAGATGCTAGGGGGGTTTCCTAGCGCATGCCCAA
Source organism: Sipunculus nudus (assembly GCA_026874595.1). Lineage (NCBI taxonomy): Eukaryota > Metazoa > Annelida > Sipuncula > Golfingiida > Sipunculidae > Sipunculus > Sipunculus nudus. Next base: position 15,497,576 of record CM049318.1, on the reverse strand, counting down.
CGGCTCTTCCGTTTTTCAAGATTCTTGAAAAAAAATGGCGTCCAATAATAGACGTACTGGTGCAAAAGCGGTAGCGGCACCTGGCGTCTGTTGAAGAGACTAGGAGTTGTAATTGGGAGTAGTCTCTTACACAGACACACGGTGGCGCTCCGCAACCCCCAATCGGAGCCTGTGGAAGAGGCTAAACTGGAAGTTCTTAAGATGGCGTTGTACGCCTGTCTCTATGCTTGGCTGAGGGCCATACTAGAGCAGGGTACCAGTCTACCTTCAAAGAAGCTATCATCTTCAACAGGGTACAATTCGTAACTGCTGGACCTGGAATCGTCTGATTGACATCCAGGGAGGTCCATAAAAAGTCTCTCTTGAAACACGAAATAAGGACCCTGTTACCCATATCCTCTGGGCTATGGGGCTTGTAAGTACCCCTCAGAATAATTGAAAATTTGATACAAAAGCTCAAGTATCTGAATAACAAATGCATTGATTACCATGATTCTTTTCATGAATATTGGCCATGGAGTGTTCCATCAGTTCTTCACCACCGGGTGGCGCCACTTGTATTTTTTTCTTTTTTTACGATTTTTTTCTCTATTTTTGATACCTTCATTGAAGCTGTCATCTGTTAACAGGGCACAAATCGTAACCACTGGACCTTGGATCTTCTCACTTTATATCAAGAGAGGACCATGAAAATTCTCTGTGTAAACATGAAATTAGGTCTCTGTTACTAATATACTTTGAACAATGGGGCTCGTAAGTACCCCTCAGAATAATTAAAAATTTAATGCAAAAGCTCGAGTATCTGAAGAACTAATGCATTGATCACCATGATTCTTTGTTTGAATATTGATCATGGATGGTTCCCTCAGTTCCTGCAAACTGGTAGCGCCACCTGTATATTTCTAATTTTTACGATTTATTTTCTCTATTTTTGAAACCTTTGAAGGAACTTATCTGTTAACAGGGCACAAATCGTAACCGCTGGACCTGGAACCTTCTCACTTGACATCAAAGGAAGTCCGTGAAGGTCTGCAATGGAAATCTGAAATTAGGTCTCTGTTACCCATATCCTCCGAGCTATGGGGCTCGTAAGTACCCCTCAGAATAATTCAAAGTGTGGTACAAAAACTCTGCATTCGTTTCCAGAGAACTCCTCTGAGACCCTTGAACCGATCTTTCGGAAACCCAGCATAGTTTTTCCTTCACCTGTTATGTTTTGCCTATAACAGATAGGTGGCACCACCAGCAATCCTTTCGGTGCAGTGCGAATCTGGGTGTCTTTTAGATAACAGCGCATATCTTAGGAGAGGCTTAATATATTGTGCTGAAAGTTTGCGTGTCCATAGATCTTGGATCCCTCCATCTAATAATCGCGACTGGTGGCGCCAACTACAATACTTTTTGCATAGTGTCCATGTGTTCATTTTTCATCTGTTTGTCTCAGTGGTTCTTCAATGTATTGAGTTGAAAATGTGCATGTTCATAGATTCCTCAACACCTTCATCTCGTGAACAAGACTGGTGGCACCGTCTGCATTTCGCATGACGTTCATCAGCATATTTGGTGAAAATGCTCATATCTCAGGAATGGTTCAAGATATTGGTCTGAAATTTGGCATGTCCTTCCATCTTGTTAAAATTTTCTCGTAAACATGAAAGGTGGCGCAAACCACCTTCCCGTTTTTGTAGAATAAATTTATGCTCTTTTCTTAGTAGTAGTGTCCCGTATTGGCCTGAAACTGTGCACGTCTATATGTCTTGGACTCCTCCATCTTGTTCTCAGGACTGGTGGCGCCATCTGCAATACTTTTCCTGTTGTGTCCATCCGTACATGTGCATTGGGTGAAAATTGCTCATGTCTTAGGGGTGGTTCAAGGTATTGGTCTGAAATTTGGTATGTCAATCCGTCTTGGAGAGTTTTCTCGTAAACCAGACATGTTTAAGGACTCATAATTTTTTGGCACTCTGGCAGTCATTTTGCTCATTGTTTAACATTTCTTGATTTCAGCTGAGCTTCATTGCCCATTGGCCACAAGTTCTTATGAAAATTCTTTTTTTTAACTGTAGGAAGTGAGTGCACCGTAAGGAGATACAGTAGCCCATACTTCGTGGGTGACCCGATCTATATTGAGGACGAATTTAGAGGGAGCTTGGACACTCTTGGCCGTCTCGCGAGAATTTGTGTGGTCAAGGTCAGTTCTCAGTGAATATTTACAATTCCTGTAACCCCGAGCAAGTCATAACTCCGGGAAAAAAAAATTAAGCTGAACCATTATTTCTGGATGGTATATTTTATCAACGTTGATAGCTGATAAACATACATGTTAACAATTAGAAACCGAAACATTCACCATTTTTATTGTAACATATCATATTAAAATATTGATATTGGCATAATCTACCTATTGTTCGTATACTAGGTTCGACATAACGCAATAATCATATTTCCAGTTACAATACAACCAATCGCGCCCAAATACGGCCCCCGCCCCGTTGACACAAGCATCTGTGAAAACCCCCGTTACATGTACAGGGTCAAGGACCACCGCAACCCCATTGAGCAGTGTGCTACAATTGTACCACCACATTAGGTCATCCATCATGTGCCATCAAGCCGCCGCCTGTTGTATTTGTGCTTTATAGCATTGCACGCATCTATGAGTGTAACGGTCCCTTCATTGCGATTTGACGACGATAGGACTAATCTTTCTTCTATACCCCAACCAATATCCACGAAGTCTATTATGTCAAGAATTTACACCTACCACTCGTTAAGGCGTCAAGATGTATCTGCGGAATATCCCAAGACACTTGTCTTGTCATCGGATCTGCCTGCGTCCGGTCACTGCGTACTGACGTAGAGCCCAGCGCAGAAGCAAAATCGACGTCACGGGGGTTCCCTGCCGATGGTCCCTGAGGGTTCCCGCGGATTATATTTTGACCGTCGCCATCTTTTTCGGGCCCAGCTTGAGATATCGGGACAGGGACCCTTACATTCTATTTGTTGCATAGCCAGCATTTCCAGGACTAATGTTGATATCGTCCCCCGTCGAGTGTCGACAATGTGCGTCATTTACACCAGCGACGTGGCCCTCTTGCTGGGGTTGCTGCTCGGACGGGTTCTGCTGGGAGTTGGCATGGTCGTTGTTTGGCTGGTTGGTTGATCCTATATCAGGGTTAGGTTTCATGGTACTCACGGCCTTTAAACAAGTTTTCTCTAACCTCTAGGTATCTTAGTCTTTACCAAGTCCTCGGCCTTTAAAAGTTCTAATGCCTTCAGGGAGGTAAACCCTTCATTTTCAAGTAACTGCACAGTTTGGGCGTCAATTTTATGTTTCTGTGCCCATAAGATGCATAGGATTAAATTTGCGGTCACGCATGGGGCCACGTTACGAGCGGTCGTAAACGGTCTGTGAGAGTTTTAGGGTCCGGTCTGACTGCATTTTAAACGACCATACGAAAGTTCAGTTCACCACGCATGGATTTTTTTTGCTATGGATCATAAAAATTCAAATTTTCTTAACCCTTTGTATGTACCTCACCATGTGCCAGTCACGTGTTCACGACAAGTCGTATACGACTCGTTGTACCACTAGTCGGAATCACCCGTGACCACTCGGGACTAACCGTAACCTCTGTCATGACCTATCGTACGACAAGTCAGGACCAGTCTTCGACCGCTCGTTAGCTCCGATTGCTACCGATCACATAAGATTATGTACGACACTCGTAAACTGGTCGAACGACAACATACGATTACCACCGATTTCTCCAAGACAACTGCCGATTAGTGGTAGGATTGCGAACCGTTCCCGACTGGTAAGCACTTAGAAGTACTCACGACTACTTCAGACAACCTACGACTTCTTGCGACTAGTTAGAACTTGTCGTAGGACCTTTCAAAGACTATACCTATAATATTCAGGTCGCAAGTGGTCGTAACCTGTAATAAACCGATCTTAGGTGCATGTGTGACTGGGGACCTAGGAGCTGCTGCCAGGGGCGTCAATACAGAGGCACACACACATACACAAACTTTTTGGCAAGCATGGACGGGGATGGGGGAGGGGGGGGGGGGGGTAAGGGGATGACCAATTTTGAAAATGTTCAAAAAAATGATGTATATAGTGGAAATTTATGATTAATTAGAATTATCGACTTTGGTACTATAACCGGGGAAAGGAAGGGTATTGCGATATTCATTGGTTTATTAAAACAGGTGCCCTGACCTACGCTACTGAATCCCCCCCCCCACCCCCCGGGATCACCCCGATATGATTATATCAAACAGTATGATAATTGTAGAAAAAAATACGGGGAAATTATATCTAAGAAGTGCTGATGCTTATAAGTTACAATCATAATGGATACTTATCTACATTTAAATCTAATCCACACCAAGTATAGCTTGGTTTGAATTAGTAGAGAAATACAAATGATATAAGTCAAGACACACGGAGTCCAGCACATTTTTAACCTATATCCACAAGACCTCGAAAATATTTTCATTCAGAAAACACCAAAAGTAGGGAGTCTGACGTATTTGTGGAAAATACACTTTTAATATTTGCTCATATATTTAACATTTCCTTGTAGTTCATACTCTTTCGAAAAATAACTAAGCTTTTTGTATTGAAGTGTGTGTCATTACTTTAGGTGTATGTGACCCATAGCTGGCGTAAACTTGGATCCATAATCGGGGGAGCGATCGTAAGTCCAGCGTCCAGGACCCATCTCGTGGGCCACGCCATCGTCATGAATCTGATGCACGGGGCCTATTACTGCAATACTGCCTGCATGAGATGTGAGTTTATAGAGCCGAGTTCACACTTCACCCGCATAAATTGGATACGGTATAAAATACTGTTTAACTGCCTGCAAAACGACTTCTGTTCAAACAACAGCCGTATTAACTGAATACGGGATAAAATACTGTTTAACTGCCTGCAAATCCGCGTTCCGTTCACACAACACCCGTATTAACTGAATACGGTATAAAATACTGTTAAACGCCTTCAATTCACGTTCGGTTCACAGAACACCCGTATTAATTGAATACGGTTCAAAATACTGTTTGACTGCCTGCCAATCGACGTTCTGTTCACACAACATCCGTATTAACTGAATACGGTATAAAATACTGTTTAACTGCCACCAAGTCCACGTTATGTTCACACACGACCCGTATTAACTGAATGCGGTATAAAATATGGTTTAACTGCCTGCAAATCCAGGTTCAATTCAAATAACACCAGGATTAACTGAATACATTATAAAATACCGTTTAACTGTCTGCAAATCCACGTACGATTCACACTACATCCACATACTTCCGAAGTTCAACTGACTGACAATCAGAAGTGAAACAATGGATGCCTATGGAACCTTGAAATTAAAAAAAAAAACTCCAGCGTCTACGTTCGATGTGTTTTCTCTCCTCCTTTATTTAAATCCTTAATCAACAGACGTTACCAATTATCTATACTCAATTTTGGCCAAAATGGTATACCTTCAAAGGAATGTAGTTTGACAAGGAAAATCCGGGAAAAGGCGACTTCTGCGGTTAGACTACATACACATATTTTATTAGGGAAGGCCCCAGATCACTATCGGTCCCAGTTATGTCAGCTAACACCGCGACACAGTTTTAGCTATCGTCCCCTCCCCATCAATCATATAAATCATTTATATATATATATATATATATATATATATATAGAGAGAGAGAGAGAGAGAGAGAGAGAGAGAGAGAGAGAGAGAGAGAGAGAGAGAAAATGATCTGCGGGAATGTAGTCTTTCCTCCGCGGTCAAAATATCGCAATATATATATGTATAGGAGCATCCACTGTTATTGTTTACTTGCCCCCATCACCACGCATGCGCACTGGCTGGAAGGCAAAAGCCTACCCTGTATACTGCAGTGTAAAGTGCTGTTTATATAGCTGGGCCAGCTTTGTTTCCTATGTAGTTTCCCTATGCTCTGCACACGTAAATATCCTGCAGTTATACAACTTACAACACTGTGGACACTTTACTTCAGACATCAAAGGAGAAGTATTTATACAAATTTCATATGAATGAGGAATCAGTAGCGCTGCCTGACTCTTACAAGCTTTAAGGGGGCTGGTGTGATAATATGGAAGCTTAGCCTGACAATGGCCACATTCACCAGTACCTTATTGACCGGCCAAATCCTTTTATAAATTTGCCCAACAAGGCATACAGGTCCCTAATTACTTCAGGTGTGGAAATGTTCAGTCTGTTTAAGAGTAAAGAATAGTGTTCAAGTGTAATCAAGAAACAAGACCGAGTGCTTCCTCAAGACAAAGGTCATACCATCACAAAATGTTAATAAGAAGCCTCATGATATACTTTTTATTTTATTACATTTTGTAAATAGTGATAATTGCATTCGATAACCAGGCTACAATAAATCGTACCCAAAAGACTAAAACAACAACTATAAATATATATATATATATATATATATATATATATATATATATATATATATATATAAATATATATATATATATATGTACATATATATATATATATATATATATATATATATATATATGATAGAGGGCCCTAAACTTCTGGTGCAGGCTACCTAGCAGAATTGTGTTATAAATAGATAAATAAATAACTATATATGTATATATGTATTAATTATGTATATATATATATATATATATATATATATATATGTATATATAATGAAATATATTGATTTTAAATTATATTAATCTAAATTAAATATAGATATATTATATAAATAATCAATATATATTAATAATATTTATATTGTATATTTACACTTGAACATATTACATATTTTTATATATAATATATTTATATACAACATGTATATATATATTATATATTTATATACAACATATATATACATATATACATATATTTATTTTATATTAATATAAATAATATTGATTACATAATTGATATTAATGTTTCATATAATATATTATATATATATATATATATATATATATATATATATATCTTAATCATACAACATACATTTTATATATATTAAATTATTTAATTAAATTTATTACAAAATTGATATTAATATGTTATATATTAAAAATATTATATTTATATAGATCAAACAAAATATTTATAAATATTAATTGTTAAAATTTAGTTTACATATAATATATATTATGAAATATATTTATTAATAATTATAATTATATTATCTATATTGTATATATTGATATATACATATTCATTATATTTTTACTTCATATTTACATTTTATACATGTAATTCTATACATATATTAGTTACATATTGTATATTTCTATTTAAATATACATGTAAAAAATATATATATATGTATGTATATATAAAAGAAAGCTAATTCCTGCCTCCTCCTTGTGTCTGTTAGCTAGTGCACCCAATAGTTGTTGCGGAATCTTAACTGTTGATTAACACTTTGTTGATGCAGAGGAGCAGAGCGAATAAAGCATCTTTGGATGAGACAAACCCAATGGCAACAATGCTTTTGGGCATAGTAAATGGTTGGAGAAGTACTTTACAATTGGAAATTAACCATAAAACTTATGAAATAGCCAAGATAAAGGCAGAGCAGTAAGGGCCAGTCAGTAGTGTAACACTATACAGCAAACATGGTCGGCTGGGTCAGAAGCTCAGTGTCTTGCCTACCAGCCCTCCAGCTGTCAGCAGGCAGTGGGGGCTGTGACGTCACTGTGGAAGATCTTATATTTATTTACTCCTTACATACATGAGTATTCCTTTTGTTCTAGCTAATGACAGGAAGTCTGGAAGCAACCCCTACAAATGCTTCCTAAGTAATGTGACGTTATCTGGACTCCGCTGGGGAGGTTCGTGGCAGGGAGAGGACCCCGACCACATCGACGACTACTTCGATCGCACCTTTCCTGACACTGTGTACCAGACACTGCGCACCAAACTACAGGCAGCCTGCAAGCATATCCCAATGACATAATAGGTTCTATTACGCTAAAACGGTCGCTGGATCGGAGCGTATGCAGTCTGAGATTACAGATTCACTTTCAAACTTTCTAAAATGGCCATATCGCTTATAGGCATTATTATTGTAAAAAAAACTCTATCTAAAATAAATCCAAAAGTTGCTTAAATTCATTTAAGAATAAAGAATACGTAATTTTAAACCTGTTACAGTCATCGTTTTGATATACATATGATATACATATTTATTTTCATATTATTTTGTAATGTTTTAAAATAAAAAAATAAAAAAAAAATATATTAGAACCAAGTTACAGTTAGCAACTTTTATTGGATTAGTATTAAACTATATGAAAATGTGAAAGTGTTTTTTATTTTTAACGTGTGTCTTCCTTGATTAGAAATGAAAAATATTGGGTTTAATAAATGATTTTTTTTTAAATTTCAGTTATAAGGTAGATATACTTTATCGGGTCTAATATGAATATAAAATATTGGATTGGTTTCAGATTTAGGGTTTTTTGACAATACGCTGATTGCAGTCCCCATCCCTCGCAAGACTAAGTAACATGATGTATGCTTAAGTTGTACCCTACAGTTTTTCTCTTTAAAACAAATAAAGACCTAAATCCGATCATTCAGTTATTGATTACTTGATACAACTGTTCCATGTGGGAGGGATATGTTTGTTCAAGAGAAAGGTTTAAATTCAACACAATGTCTGTTTGAATTAACAAAATTGACATCAATAACGCCTTCTATAGAAGACATACCGGGATGCAGGGATACTTTAAAATCAGGGAATATATAACTATGTATCTAGGATTATTGTGTAGAATAGAAAATCATAAAATGGTATTTAGGATTAAAAATATACTATATACATACTTTTTTAGCAGTAATATTTAAGTGTCTACTGTCACAAGCAACAACGTGATTGGATAACCGTTAAAGACATATGAGAGAGAGAGAGAGAGAGAGTTGACTTTGAAAATATTCAAAGGTCGTTTAAAAACAATAGCGTTATCACTGTAATTTTAATTCATTATATGTCTGTACTATATCCAGCCAAACTACCGTAAAAACCATTCTGGAGACCACGCCTTTGACAGAATATTGAATTCCTCAATTTCAATTATGATCCTGCCTGAAGCCTTTTCAGAAAAAAATCATATCATAACAGAGGTTAGAACATGGATCATACTCTAAAATAACAATAAATGAAGAAGCAACCAAAGTCATGACGCGGTTTGGTAAACTATTTCACTCCATGACTTTTTATCAACTTCGCATGTTCATAATAATCAGACATCTGTGGCTCAGGGGTAGAGAACAGGACTCGAAGTCATGAGTTCGAATCTCAGCCGAGCCGGAAAGATTTTTCCACCATCGGTAAGAACTAATGGCGAGCGCTCTGCTGGGCTATTGGGAAACATAATGGGAAGTTCGTGCCCAACGGCCGTGCTTCACTCACAAACGAGTGCGCCTCTCGGGGGTTCCTCGGCGGTATGATCCAGCAATGGGGATGATTACACACCCAGGGCCTGCAGCTACAATTGTCATCGGGCCTAGTTAACATTATAAAATGAAAGGAAGCGGGTGATACTGCCCTGTCAGGTTGTTCAAAACCGGACTTTAATTCTGCACATGTATATAGTAGTTAAGCTAGCAAAAAAAAAAAAAAATGGCGATAACCTCCAAAAACAAAACAATGAGTGAATAAGTACTAACGATATGTTTTTGCGTATACACTTGGGAATATAACGAAGTCTTTATCATATTAGTTTTAATTTTGAACATATCAAACTAGGATCCTGGAGGTGGCGACACAGTTTTTATGCAGGTTACCAGTTGAGTTCTTGACGATCTCCACCAGAGGTCACTCTCCTACATGCTCACGCTGTGATCACCTCTGTTAATAGTTACGGACCGGGAGTGGGAAATTCGTATTGAAGTTACTGTGACTATAAAATTAATGACATGCCATGACATTGACTAGTCATATCGGCTTATCTGTGCTACTATTTGCCCAGGTGTGCTTATTTTGGTGTGGTGGACTGATACTTTCTAATTACAACGAAAGTCCAGTTTTTAAGCCTACGGATAACATAGTTCTTTATATATATTTTTTTTTTGGGGGGGGGGGTGGTATTTTATGTTGTGATCCTTTCTTATATTCAGGTTTTGCAGCGATAGGACTAATGTAGCGCAGCGATCTCAGGTGACGTTACTTTCTAGCATGTCTACTGATGGACTTGTCACCGTTCCCTATAATATATTATAGTATTCACTGAGTATAAGGCAAGGAAAAAAGAGCAGGGAACCGGCTTACTTTACGGTCAACAGTTGTATCTGTCCATGTGAATTTACTTAAATTGGTTTGGGTGGTATAAGTTGTCTTGTAGTTTGTAGTTTGTGTAGGACAAAACAGATAAAATGAGGAGGAACTGGAACGCCCCACTTTGCAGGTAGAACTGACAACACAAAGTGAACTTGTAGTAACAAACAACAAAAGTAAATTATCCAGAATTTTGGTAAATATAAAAGTAGTCATCCCAAACACAAGATAATAATGTTACAATCCTTTTTTGCCCTGAGCAAACTAATTTTTATCGGACAATGGAAACAAAAAGGGGGAAAAATCCCCCACCCGACCCTAATTGTTAAAAGCGTGCCTAAAAACATACATTATTTTTTCTTGCCTAATAACATGCCTAATAGCATGAGTTTCCGTGCGGAATAAATTAACATAAATTACAAAGTCCATTTGATTAGCCTGGTCTGAATAAATCATGAATTGTGCAAACACACATGACGCGGATAATGCCCTTTAGTTATTCATTACGTGTTCTATACAGAAACCATATTCATTATGCGTCGTAACATGTAATACTTCTCTCATTTGTCTGTTTGGGGACTCAGTCTTTGAAAGAGACACACAACAGTGAAAACATTGAGACTTTCAGCGTCATACACATTAATCAGGTAACCGCGATACATTTATGAGTTTAGTATGGCATTTGACGGTAAAATCATTTTCGCATTGTGAGATATTTTTCAAGTAACTTTGGCTCAAGATGGTTAAATGTTAAACTGAAAATTTAGTGTCATTTACAACTGTATAAATCATCATCAGTTATCCTCAGGAAGGTTAATTTAAGAAATAAGTGAAAGTTACAAACCTTCTACGGTCCTAGCCGTGCTGCTGAAACCCAGCCCTCTTTACAGGCTCTTGTTTGAGATATTATCTTGTTTGAGGTATTTGCGGCTTAGATAAAAAGATGCATTTATCAAGTATAGAGTCCCGATCATTTGCCTCTTGTCAAATGGAACAAAAATAAATGCTATTGTAGAGAGAGTCCGGCTTTTCGCGAGGGTGTTTAATTCGCGATGTTCCCATAAAAGGAAATTATCTGTAAAAATAAAACTTTCGTGAATAATTTGCCCCATCTACATAGTTTAACAACCTAGTATACTACAGACTCTTTAGCATCTCAAAACTATAATCCTTGAATATGAAACTAACCACAGTTTTCACTGGGTTCACAGAATTAAATATTAATTTCGAAGTAATTAGGTTAACCCCTGAAAGAACTTATTGTCCTATGCTCCTAGTGGTTAAACACTGCAGTCCTCCCAGGTCTCCTTTGTTTTAACCGCTGCTCTGTAAAGCAAAGTTTTCTGAGTAACACCAATCAGAGTGTGTAGGTTAGAAATAAACTTAATAGCACGTGATGGTGTTATGTGCATGGAACATTTCATCCAGAACAGAGACTGGGCCTCGATGTGGTTAGCTGATGCAAAGTGTGACGTCACAGGCAAAATGCAGAAGTTAGTTAAATCTAACAATGCATGTTTTTATTCTTTCCTGAAAATTTGAGCTGGCAGTGTCAGAAATACTAAGCTTTTGATGAGATCAAGGATTTTCAGTCACAGCGGTTTTCCCTGCGGTTGACGACACCGCCGGGTTGACAGTGCTCAAAGATGTGTCAATAGTTTTTGAACAAATGACACAAGCTCATGTTTTTTGTGGAAAAAATAAATAGAACAACTGTTTTTCCTACTGCAAATGGGTTCAGTGTATGTAAAATCTACGTTAATATTTTTCATTGGCAAGTGTGATATATAATATTATATGAGATTTGGAAAACATTTTTTTACTAGAAATCGCATTTAGCATCCAAACTCCAAAGTTCAAACATGAACATCCGCTCTGAGTGGCAAGATTTCTCCGGGTCTGGCAGAGTGAAAATCTTACTTTTGTTACAGTCACGCGTATCATGTTATCATGAAATTCTCTTAATATGTTGTTTAAATGAGAGCGTTTGTGAAATCAAACCACATTTTCCAATATTTAACTTATCTAAAACATACTCCAGAATTGTGTTTCATTTGATAATAGGCTCATACTTATATTATTAAGTATTAATATTTTTTTGGTTGGATTTAAGAATAAATTTCCTCTTATTTGTTCAACAGCATGGAGCCAAACATTTCCGCTACACTGACACCAGAGGGCGCCATGAGAATAGTCCTCCCTGGTTGGGGTCCGAGCGCTCTAGGATTCACGGGGCATTTTCGTCTTTCAGGTTGTATGCTGTTTATAGAACACTTACGGAATTATGCATTTTATGAGCAAAATTATTTAGATTTTAATCAGCTGGTAGCAGAAGTGAATATTTATTCTCTAAACGTGGATGCTGAACTAACAGAGAAGCTGCGACAGATGCACAGAAAAGACCAGTATCTGTTTTCGTATCCTCTCCTGGCAGAACTCACGCTTACACATATCGGGCGTACTTCATACTGTGTGCGTCTTGAAATGAAAACGTTCTGTGGCGCCAGCCTCTTGACAAGCAGTACAACACTGGTCAGTGTGGACAAGGTAACTAAGAGACCAACCGATCTTCCCGTGTGGTGGAAGACAAAGTTAAAGAAATATCTTAAGGGAAGCACGAGCCCATATTTTATTGATATCGAAGCTTGTACCGATCAGCCTTCATTTATGCATATAACGCAGCCTGATTACGAGGACCTCGACATAAATGAGCACGTCAATAACGCTATATATCACAAATTTACGTTTAGTGCATTATTACTTGTCGCACGGAAAGGGAAGCTTGGAGCTGTAACACCGGGAGTGTTAACTACGCAAGTCCGGAAGTTGCAAGGGAAGTTCCTGGCAGAGACCAGAGACGGAGAGGAACTGACCGTGCGGGTATGGAACCGACCACAGGAGAATGCATTTATATGCAACATTAATAATTCATCAGGAAAACTCGTTTATCAGGAGAAAATTTGTATTGGTGACAAATGTCGGATGTAATACTCGAAATCATGTATATAGTTTACTTGCCATGAAAATGTTATGGTCATCTCATAAATAGGGACCCCCGACGCGGCAGAGGTTTGAAAATTAGGCAAAATAATAATATAAAGGGTATTCATAGTAATGACAGAGTTTTTAAAATAATTCAATACTCAGATGACACTGCTCTTATTTTAACAGATAATAAGAGTAGCAAAGAAACATATAAATTTAACAGATTTCAGAAAGTTTTAGGTTTGAAAATTAACACAAACAAAACATAACTTTATCTGAGAACAGGGTTGGGTTTTAGGCTGCCCAAAACCTGTTTTCGGCAGGGCAGAGCCTAAAACATGCCTTTAACTGCCTAAAATAGGTTATAACCTGCCTAAAACTGCCTTTAACTGCCTAAAACCTTATTTACCCTTACCTATGACTTTTAGTTTAACTATGTTTTATTGTTAAACATCTAAATGCATTAAACAAATATGCTCAACAAATTATAATTGAGGATCATTTTATTCAAACTAAACAAATTAAACCATGACACAAAAAAAAAGCAACAAATGAATTCAACACTTCTTCAGGGATTTCCTTATGAACACAGTTCTCCGACTCTCCTACCTCCATTACTGCCAATTTATAAAAAAATGCTCTTACTTTAAGCTTATAACCAGATACTTTTATTGGCTTTTTGATCACAAGGGATTAAATTTTGTGATAAATGGAAAAGAAGTTTTCCTGGATTTAAAATGTTGTTCCATTTACACTGATGAATAGTTCTTTATACTGTAGCTTCACTAACATAACATGTTTATTTTGTATGCCTGTAGCTTCAATGGCAAAAAGCATTTGATTGGATTTATAAATTATTACATATCTTTTATGCTAGCCATAAAACTAAAAATATGATAATATCTGATAATGAACAAGAATTTCCACTATTTGTTTATTCCCTTAGCTAGGTCATCCCTTGTCAAATTTTAAGATTTTGTGCACATACTTATCTTCTATATAATGATGGATATACTCTGTTTATTGTATGATGAAATTGTAAAAATGGAACCCTCATTAAACACTATAATTAGTATAAAACTTAAAATGTGAAAATATTTTGCAATGAATATGTTGCAAACCACAGAATATTCATAATTACTCAGGGGCTGTGTTAAACCTGAAGGCCTGAGGGGCACTGACTGCATCACTCAGTAAAATGTTTGCTCAAGAACAGTCTTCAGGGCAAGGGCTTTGATTGCATCCTCCTAGTCATGTATGAAAGTTGACATGAACATCTACTAGGACACAGTAGTAGGACTTATGACCATTGGGTCTTATGACCCCATCACCCTGATAAATTGTAATTAACTTGTCTAATCAAGTAGTCCTCCCCTCTGATAGTGATACCCTGTCTTACAAGGGCAAACTGGAGGCTGTATTACATCATTCAAGGTAGCTGGGCACTCATCAGGAAACCCAAAAGGTCCTGATAATGTCATTTCCTTGGCCAATAAAACTATGTGCCACACAAACATGGTCTCATGTTCAGACACCTATACAGGCTCTTTGAAGACTGCATGGTACCAGCCAACAGGAAATCATGCATTTCTAATACTTGATAGCTTCCAGAAGCCCAGCAAAGCCTTGTGACTGCTTCACCCCAGCCAGTATGGTAGTTTTACAGATCTTTAAGTAAAAAATGTAAACAAATATAGGTTTTGGGCACTTTTGGTGCCTAAAACCTGCCTAAAACCTGTTTTAGGCGGGGCGGTTTTAACCAGGTTATAACCTATGGTTAAAACCTTCATGCCTAAAACTTGCCAACCCTGTCTGAGAAGAACTGAATTGAAGAAATTCATGGTTGAATTAGGTTTAAAATGGACCATGGTCCCATCCCATAACTATTTTAGGCATAAAATTTCATCTGGAAGAATAAACAAAACTAAATTATCAAGAAAAAAAGGAATCTATTGCTAAACTACTGAGACCTGGGCTTGGAGAAAATTAACGCCAAGAGGTTAGATAATAATTAACAAAAGTCTAGGCATATCTAAACTCACGTATCTATTTTCAACCTTACATTCCCCCGATGAAAAGTTAATAATAGAGATCAACACAATTCTTTCCAATTTAAATGGGCTAATAAGCCTGAAAAAATACTACATAAGACACTTATTGCACCGTATTAGGAAGCCGTTTTGAATATGACGGATAATTCCGTTCAAGATAAAGAAATTAAACTATAGCCTGGAGAAAAAGACTTTTTTTTAACGAACAAACAGGCACATGGCGCTCGGTTAGAAATAAATATTTCAAACTTGGTCAAGAGTCTTTCGAATGCAATCTGAATTTGAGAGATATAAATGAGATTTTAGATGGAAAACCCATTTTTTGACAGATGTATATAAATATTGGTGTAAATATAATATTCAAAATCCAGTTACGCTCATAGAAATAAATTCACAGATTGTATGGTTTAACTCGTACATTAAGGCAGATGATGCAGCACACTACTGTAAATATATGTATCAAAAGGAATAATTCGTATATCAGATTTATTCAGTATGAAAGAAGAAATGCTTTTTTGTTCATTGGGGAATAAAAAAATAAGTATGATCTAATTATAAACTATCTTTACTACATGCTTTGATATCACTAAGACCTGCAGATTGGAAACATAATTAAAACAAATCATAATAATTCATCTTATATGCCAACTAGCAAGCTTACTGACATGTTAATCAAACCAAAACCGACACAGCTTGTTTATAGAGAACTTGTCTGAAAAGAATCTAAACTGCCAACAGAAAAATGGAGAGCAATAAAGAGCAATTGTAAATCTTATTTACCAATAATTAATGTAATATACTTAGCCATGGATACTGTAATAACCACTGTCACCTTGATTTTATTTCTTGTACTCTTCTATTTTGTGAATAAAATGTCTATATATCAATATTAGCTAACTACATTATAAATATACGCATAATGATCCCTGAACATTATTGACAAATATCATCGCTCGCGGGCAAATAATATCATGACTATGCTCATAATAAATCTTGAATATATATAAATATTACCGTAATTTGGGGTCCTTGTAATTTATGTTGTTTCACGGTGAACAATATTTTTCAATGGTTTTTAAAGAAATCAAAGTCGACATAATCCCCGTTATAACATTCCCCTGATATTCCTGTGTATATCGTAAACGCCTCCTGTATAATGAAAAAGGAACAGATTTATATTCAGCAAAAGGTCAATGTGCATGCAAAATTTCGAAATGATAGTTTCAACAGATGTTTTAGTTATCTATAAAAAAACAGTTGATATTGACGGACAGAAGCTGATGAATTGCAACCGCTACCAGTATGAACTATGAACTACAATTTAATGCCTAATATGTAAAATGAACAAAAACGATATGCCAGGGCATCAGTCAAAAAAAGCACTGAAAATCCCAGTCATGAGCCTAGATATAAAGGAAATCAACTGAAGACGAAAAAGATGGCGCTCGAGGGCTGAAGATAACCGAATCTGTAAGATTCCTAAAGGGACCATAATGGGGGAGCTTATACCTATAAAGCCAAATCAGAAAGATAATTTAAAAGAAATAGAGACGGGCGGTTAAAGGCCGTGCATTTTGTTTAATGTCACAACAGGTCCAAACCATTAATTAATATTGGATGTATAAGATGTTAATATAAAAGGCTTCTAATTCCTGGATTACTATCATAATGGAGTCACTAGCATTGATTTTTTTGTCAGATTTGATTGTGTTTCAAGACGCCATTGCATTGCTTGTTGGTTTCATTCATTACAATTTACCATAACAGTTTAACTGATTACATTATTCACTTGCCTTGTCACGGGCTCATTTGCGACACCAGGTTATCGGCCGCATCCTGTTGTTCATGTTATGTGGTGCAGGTAATGTACCCAGGGACGAGGGATTTACATGGAGCAATTCCGGGTAAAGAACAACAACTGGAACATAGTGATAACGTGAGAAATTAATTAAGGTTTTACCTGAAGTACTCCTATAAATCGGCAATATTCTTTATCGTTATATCACAAAATCGACAATATAACGTCAGGAATCTAATATATATAAACAGCTTTATAGTTAAAGCTATATACCAGATGCTGCCTTTCAGATCATATGCGGCGCTGTAAACGAATCATTCCTTAAGCGGCCAAGCGTGGTGTTTCGCATATCGGGTTAGCATCAACCCTATAAAAGACGTACCGAAACAGGATGCCAGCAATTAAACACAAGGCCTTATTACAGTTTTCTTAAGAACATGATCTTAACATTCAGAGGAAATCACTTGTTTTGTTGCCAATGGCTCAGTCGGTTTCACCTTAATTTTGTATACAGGTCAAGCAGCTTTATAGTCTTTCTTCGTATATGAAGACTACTCACTAAAAGGTTTTATAATCGTAATAAATATATTGAAAATAACCTAATAAACCTTATACCGACGATGACCTGGATGAGTTTTTTTAATTGGACGTACCCTGGCTTGTTTTATTGCAGTCTGTTTCGAAGATAGTCCTAAAATTCCAGGTCGATGGGTAGTAATGCCGGTGCTTCGGCTCAAACCTTGCCCCAAATTAGGACTGGTTATTGTGCTTTGTGGTTCAAATTTTGACCATTAGGACCGTTATCCAGTACAAATATAATATATATAAAGATGTGTTTATGTGGCAGACCAATACAAAAAGCAGATTATTTCTTTAATAAGATTTCAGATTAAGCTGGGTATCCCAGTATGCATATGCTGATAGATTTCAGTTTTTAAATTGTGAATATGATTAGTTGTTTTTTTTTTAAGAAATATCATGGTAAAATATTTAATATTTGTAATTTGTTATATATCAATGGAAACAGACCGCTTGTACAATAAGTATATAAATTATTTTAACTAGAATATCAGCAGAAGCTGACAAAAGCCCTCAGCCAAAAGAACAATGTTTAGAGGTGGTAACAGTAACAAGTACTAAATATCTGTTCTCACATGGATGTATATCTGTACATGTCTCAGTTACAAATTTAAAATGGAGAGGTATGTACCATGATTCATAACAATCCACCAAATGCTTCCTGAAAAATAAGCTTCTAAGTTTTATTCTATTATCAGCTCTGTGACCTTGAAAAGTAGGTCAAGGTCACCCATCTTTGAACTTGACCGAGATTTTGTCGATATACATCTTCACCAAAGAAATCAAATTCCTATTATGAATCCTTTTAGAGATATCCCGCTCACAAGGCCAAAGTTGAAAAATCCAAGAAAAATTCATTAAAAATCAGAAATTGCAGGTGGCGCCCCCAAACTTATGCAGCAGTTACAGACCATCACTCCCTATGACCATAGTAAGTATTGTGAAAATCCAGCCAATGGTTCCTGAGAAATAAGCTTCTAAATGTTTTTTTCTATAATCAGCTCTAAAACGTAGAAAAATAGGTCAAGGTCACCCATCTTCGAACTTGACCAAGATTTTGTCAATATACATCTTCACCAAAGAAATAAAATTCCTACGGTGAATCCTTTTAGAGATATCCCGCGCACAAGCCCAAAGTTGAAAAATCCGATAAAAATTCATTAAAAATCAGATATTGTAGGTGGCGCCACCAAACCTGTGTAGCAGGTACAGATCATCAGTCCCAATAATCATAGTAAGTTTTGTGAAAATCCAACAAATGGTTCCTGAGTAATAAGCATCTAAGTGTTTTTCTATAATCAGCTCTAAAATGTAGAAAAATAGGTCAAGGTCACCCATCTTCGAACTTGACCGAGATTTTGTCGATATACATCTTTACCGAGGAAATAAAATTCTGACGGTGAATCCTTTTCAAGATATCCCGCTCACAAGGTAAAAGTTAACGGACGCCGGCCGGACGGACGGACGGACGGACAGCTTGGGTGACGACAATAGCCCATCAGCCTAAGGGCTGAGGGCTAAAAAGCCACGAAATCTGCATTCTAAGACACGCAAGCCTCCGCCATGTGTTTCCATTCATCTATTCGGTCCATATTCCAAGGTTCTTTCTTGCATAAATTACTCTACATTTGTGAATATTCCTAGCCGACGTTCCTGAATCCGGATAAACAACAACATCTAATCGATTTTTCTTTGGGCCATTCCCGAATAGTCCTGAAATCTCATGAGATTCCGTTCATCATTGCATGAGTTATGTTGTGACTTAGCACACAACACACACACACACACACACACGAACGGGGATAAACGCACACCCTCCTAACTTCATATATTACGACTTGATAAACCAGAACACTCAATCCCATTTGTCCTGGACAGGTGTCGCCACTGAGATTGGAACGGTACATTGTACAGAGTTTATCAGATGGACCAGTGGATACTAGATATTCTTTTAATCATTTAATCAATCCAGGCATTGGTCGTCCATTTGTGCGAAATATGTAAAAAAATAAATAAACAAATAAGTAAGCATATTTACTGACTATTGCGTTAATGTGTATGCATATGACTATATATATATATATATATATATGTATACTGAATATATTTATATTATATATAAATAGCTTTTATTAAGAGAAACGTGCCATGAGAGGTTTTATTCTGTAAAAAAAAAGTGTAAATAGTTTTACTTTATATAATTTATATAATAGGTGTTTGTTTGCGTCTGTGTTAGCTAATATGAGATTTTAGGCCAGATACTTTTACTTGTTCCGTAACCCGCACTTGTTTGTCTTGGTGTCCTGAGTAGGCAGTAATTTTTACTGTACTTGTGACTTCGAACTAAGTATCTGGGGTGGATCTCAATTTAAATGTTAGAACAATCTTGAACTCAAGACCGGTCTAGAAGACTGAGTCTTGAGTCAAGTCGGATGTAAATATCCAAGACTGTCTTGAAAACAATCTTGATAAACATTCGATTGCCATGGTAACCCAAGACAGGTTCAAGGCAGTCTTGACGGGGTCTTGAGGCACAATACTGTAAAGTAATGGGAGTTTATTAATGATGATTTTTATGTGACGTGTTCAATCACAAAAATACTGTTTTCCGGTAATAATTAACCCATGCTATGGTATTTTCTTTGTAATATAAGCCTGCGTTGTAGCAGTGTGACAGATGCGAAGCGAGTGCGTTCGAACCTGCACGCGTTTAAGTTTAGGTAAACCTTACAGTATGTGGTGGTGTTATGTACATGAGCATTTGATCCTGAATAAAGACTGGGCCCTGATGTGATTGGCTGGTGCAAAGTGTGACGTCACAGGCAAAATTTAGAAATGACTTTCTAGCAATACATCCAGCAATACATGTTTTGATGAGATTTAGAATTTTTAGTCACATGGGTTTCCCTGCATGTGTGTGCCAATAGTTTTTGAACAAATTATTCAACCTTTTTGTGGAAAATAAATAGAAAAAGGTGTTTCCCCCAGGAATTGGGTTTAGTTTATGTAAATAACTATATTAATTTCTTTTCATAGGCAATTGTGTTATATGATAATAAAGGCCTAATGAGATTAGGAATACGTTTGCTTGACCTGAAATGGACAAGCAAAACAAATCGCTAACCGCTTTCTTATGGGGAACACTCGGTGTACAATTTGACCATTATTTTGACATTGGCAATGCTATATTTTGAAACTGGCTGATTATAAACGCTCGATATATTAAAAAACAAATATACGTTGTTAGCAAAAATAATGATAACACTTTTGATCTAGGTTTTAAATATAATATAATGACACGTTAAATTATGCGACACGTGCTCCATATTAATTACGGGTCACCATGTGGTGTAAACCGATGTGCATATTTTTATGTTCGGTTAAGGTCAAGACATTCTTGAGTTAGACCGCGATATTGAAAGGGTTGTCTAACTCAAGATAGCTTCAAGACTAAAGACCGCAGGTCGAGGCTACAGGTATATTGAAACCCGCCCCCGCCCCTTTGTAAAATGTGCCAAAATACATTTATCATCCTGGAAATGGACATACTGACATGCTTATCGATGAAAAGTATGAAATTGTCATTGGTTAAAAAAATGGTTTTTAGTCAGACCTGTTCCTGTACCTGTATTATGGGTCAAGCAAGCGTATTCCCAATCTCAAATTATTATCATATAACATAATTGCCTATAAAAATAATATAGATTTTACACAAAATGAACCTAATTCCTGGGAAAAAAACATATTTTCATTTATTTTTTTCCACACAAAAAACATGAGGTTGTGTGATTTGTTCAAAAACTATTGCCACATCTATGACCACTATCAACTCGGCAGTGAGGTCACAAACTAGGAAATCCACTGTGACTAGGTCTCGGTAAAAGCACAATATTTCTGCCACTGACAGGCCCAAATTTTCAGGAGAGAATAAAAACAACATACATTACTAGATCTGGATTGTTGTTAAATACAGTCCATGATGTCACATGTGTAAGAACCAATCAAATCAGTGCAATGTCTTGGATCGGAATGAAATCCTCCGTTCACACAACAAACGCTAGTGGAATATGTTTACTTAACCTAAAGACTTGTCGCTGTACCTGAAACTGCACTTATGGGTCGTGTTTCAGGGGGCAATGGGATATATACCCCTCCCCTTTTTAAAGGCATGGGACAAAATACCTTTTGTCCCCCTCACTCGTTAGTGAATATAAGAAATAGGTAGTGTAATAAACAGTTAGCATTAGGTAATTTCGTTAAGCATTTTATAGTTTCTACATATTTTCCTCTTTTAATAATAAGAAAAAAATTAGGATGTTCCAAGTGTCAATGACCCAATTGAATTACCAAAACCCAATTGAATATTAATAATGCAGTGCTGAAAACTGTTGAAGAAATTATAAATGACCCTTACATTTTTTTTCAGCAAACATGGCCCGTGCCTGTACCTGACTAACGTCCGTGAATCTGTCCCTATATTGCAGCTTGAACCTGACACCAGACCTTCTTGATGTCTGTCCGTCAGTGTGTCTCCCTCTGTCTCTATGCTCATAGCTGTGAAACTGACAGACGATGTGTGCTTTATTATGAACACACTTATCAGGTAACATTTACGCACCTGACAGCTCATATGGTTTAATTGTTAATATAATGTATCTTGCAGAATATTTTGCAGAAATTTTGCAGAAAAATGTATTACACAACAGAGTTGAATGTCAAAGGTTTCATAAATTTCTTCCGACCTCTCTCTCTCTCTCTGTCTCAGTCCATATATATATATATATATATATATATATATATATATATATATATATATATATATATTCCGATTGTGCACCCGTAAGAACATGACCTAAAAACAGATTCTCGACACTTAATAAAAGGGGGATCATTGTTTTACAGAACGCAACAGAACGGTTAGCCTGGTAATAAATGTAGATATAAATGTCCCGTAAAAGGATCTTGCACAATAATAAAGATAGCAATCGCACATCGTAAGACATTTAGGTGTATTCGTTTTCTGACTACCTGTAATCCGGGTAGGTCGTAAAATTCCCAGAATTTCAAGGTAGACTGCCCAAGCGATTCCTGTCCGATGGTTATTTAAGGAACCTTGGGTGCCGCAGCGTATCATACAGGAGCTGATACCCAGCGCTGATACTGGTGCTGATACCAAGAGCCTTTACAGGTAAGCACGAAACTTATATTCTGACAGGTATCTTTCATTAATAATATTTCAGCGCCTAGTACAATTAGAATATTCTTCTTGCTAAATTGCAGGTTAAGATATTGGAGAATTTTATATTCTTCGTTCTTTTTACCTTAAGTGATTCAAACAAAAAAAAGTTATTTCCTTAAAGTATTAGGGTGGGCTTAACAGATAATTTATTCGTATAAAAACTTATACAGATTTAGTTTATGACATAAATCTACAGAGTGGACTTGTATGCCATTACATAAGATTAAATTAAGAGAAAGTTATCATAAAAGGTTTTTTTTCTTAAAACAGCTTAATATATATATATATATATATATATATATATATATCGTTATTTATAGTATACATATATTTAATATATGGCATTTTATAACATATCATATTTTACATATGTATATCTATATATAAGCAGGAATATATATTTATAATACAAAACAAAGGTAAGTTAATTATGCATATTTACAAAAATAAATTTTACTTATCTTTTTCCATTCTTACTTAATACAAAACGCCTTATAATACAAATTAACATAAGTCCATGCTGCAGTTCCACAGGGCTGAATCTGAACTGAATGCAACAAAATTACGGTTACAGAAAGTTATCTCTATCTTTTTCCCCCATACCATTCCATACACTATTAACTATATATCCGGAATTTCAGAAACAGGAAACACAACCGTCGTCTGCCTTGAATATGGCTGAGCGGGGTATTGCTGCGGCGCTGCTTCTTCTTGCGGCAATCTGCGCATGCGCACAAGGCTGTGACGATGACTGCAAACCTACCGTAAGAGTCTTTATTCTTCTTCTTATAAAACTGTACACGAAATTCCTCGTTTTGGGTTACTTTGTCAAAGATTACTAATTGTTATCTCGACTAGGTCCGGTGTAGCCACTGCAGGCTATTTTGCTGTTTGTTTTTATTTTTCAATAAAATGTCTTACAAAATTTATGATTGAACTTGAAATCTAATAGACTCGTAGGCTGAAGGAACAGTATAGTTATGTTCTTCTTTTTTTAACTTTGCCGTATAGGTAATTTTTACTGTTAGACCGTTAACAGTTTTGCTTTCATTTGGACTCCCCGTCTGGTAACGGTGGCTCTCATTGATCACATCTTTGTTTCCGTATTTAACTTATTTGATTTAGGAGGGAATAACATCCGTGGCATGGATAAAATGAGCACATGACCGACCACATGAGCCCTCATTGGGTCATTGCATGGGTTACGTCATATTTCATCCCAAAATATTTTCTCTTTAAATTCATTTTGATCATTTTAATTTTGTGCAATTCGACTTTCATGGTTTCTTGCACTTTTTATACATACAATAGCTTATCAGTTGATCAAAATTGAATTAAAATTTTTGAACTGACAAAGGTGCCAATGGGGATAAAATGTCCCTCACGAATATTATTTTTTATGAATAAAGATATACTTATATATTGAAATGAAAATTTCAAAATATTAGAAAATGAATACCGTTCTCGCACATTTTTTTTAACAATTAAACATGCCCTCACGCTCCTCCAAATGCTTTGCCTTGCTTTTTCACATGTCTAAGAATTCGTTTAAAGGTTAACATCTTTAGCGCATTCCAATTAAAATTGCACATCTAAAACTTAGATACCTTTGATAATGAAAACACCTTTCGAGCATTCGGTCACTGGTTCCAAAACACCATTTGCAAACTCCGTTTCTTTGGATTTGCTGCCAGATGTCCTTGTTAATGGATTTCTTTGGCGGCCCCCACAGTCAATCTTTGGGGCAGTGGTGTAATGATAAAGGTGACGAGCTCATGGTCGAGGGGTCATGAGTTCGAATACTGGCCAGACCCCCACCGTGCCAAGACCCTTGGGCAAGGTCCAACCGCAAGTGTGCCTCCCTCCACCCAGCAGTAGAAATGGGTACCATTACATACAGGGAAGGTAACCTGCGATGGACAGCGAGCAGCGACTCATCCAAGAGGAGTTTAACTCCTTAGTCGCTTCACGCTATAGAAACCGAGATAAGCCAGTCGGCTCGGGTGTAAATGCAGAACAGACTTACCTATGGTCAATCTTCAGTTAATATATGCCAAATACCGATTAGGCCTGTTATACATCCGCATGACTAACAAACTACTAATTTAACCGTCTACAATGTTGAACATATTTATTTCATTCATACCATTACGTTTACCACATTCTATTTAACAAGATGTTTGTGCGGATATTTATGTTTTATTTAAACATATGTCAATATGGTTTCATTTAGAATTGCGTAGTTCGCTGGTCGTCATGGAGACCATGCAGTGCCCCTACTTGCGGGACTCTTGGATACAGATATCGATATGGCAGCGTGGTACGCCGAGCCACCTGCGGGGGGAGCTGCATAACCAGGCAAACCGCTCGCTGTTACAGAGCTGGATGCAATTCCGGTTAGTGCAATCCTCATAGACTAGACTATATGGAATTTCATAGGTTTTAAGTTATAATATATACACAATAATAATTGCAATGAAAATAAAGTTTAAAATGCAAATTGTTAGATAACAGAACTATTTAACAAACATTTATTTTGATTTATTCAAATTATTCATATTGTCCAGGTACAATATTATATTAATATTGGAGCTATAAGAAGGACAAAAAAGAGCGAACATCGTTAAAACTGAACCATCTGGTACCAAAAAATGTGAATAATCACTACCTTAATTATTCAGCGTCAGACTTAATTGACGTCGCCACTATTTTAGTAATATTTATATACAGCAGCGTTCACGGTGACATAGAAGGTACAAAACATAACCGATGCATTAATAATCGGTCATCGGTGGGTTATTATCTATCAATCATCAAATATAATTTAGCAATCGAATCCTAACACGAATCTGTACTTCAGCAACTGTTTAAAGTTATACTAAATTCAGGGGTATTTTAGCTCCAAAAAAAAATATACGCATTTATAATTGCGTTTGTGTATACCAGGAAACGACCAAATTAAATTACAATTTCTTTCGTATGAAACTAATACTAATAATACTTATACTAATACTACTCGAGTTTTACTTGCAATGTTTTATAACAATATTTTTTATAACATGGGATTTCCAGTTCTACAAATAGTTTCGCGATCAAGATTTATTTTTGTCCTAATCCCATTGAGACGTTGTAAACATCCATTTTTTTTCTTTGCATCAGAGGTGTTATTTCATGTAGACGAGATTCGGTTTTCAGGTCATACCTGTGAAGTGTAATTTTTTAAATCATCTTTACTTTCCAAAAGTGAATTGTATATTTGAAATTGAAAAGATAAATAGAAGTACGCAATATTAATTATATTACAACTAGCAATTACCCGTGCTACGCACGGTTTTGGGCGAACACAACAATCCATACGGTGGTATCGGAAATCCACCGGAAATCCCGAGATACGGAAAATCACAAAAATCGTGTTGCGCTTTTAATATATATATCCATTATATGTATGGTGTTGTGGATAAAAATCTTTTGGAACAGCGTTCGGAACATATTTCGGAACAGCGTACTGTCGTTCACCTTCGCCAAAAGCCAGTGCCTAACATGTGGTCTGGGTCTTTAACAAATAGTACCTACACATGTACCATGTGACATGAGAAACTGATCAACAATATCACAATTACATACAAAAGAAACCGCCGATGGAATAGACCTAAGTAAAGAACGCAAAAATACCAGTTTTATTTGTGAAAATAATAACAATTATGGCCATGGCTTATACGCAATATGCATACATACTGAATGAAAAATATAAAGTCTTTAAAAATAAAGAGTATTACATAAACATTATTGAATGAGATGTCATATGGATATAAAAGAGACAAATACCAGTATAACCGTATTAAATCTACATTTTTTTACAGGAATTATACATTCGTAAATGTAGTAATGAGAAAAAATCTCGATATTCAAAACATTTTAAGTCAATATTATGTTTACAACTTTTACAAATCCACACGTGTACACATCACACTGTACCAACCACGACGTGAATTTGGTTAACATTTTCTTTTCATCTGTTACATAGTAAGTCTACATATACATATGTTTGTGAATATTTGTCAAGCATCTCAATCGCATGCTAGGCCCTGGACTTCGTGCGACCGCGTGTGCGCTGTTTAACCATCACGGATTCCGCGACCCGGTTGATGTGCACTCAAGCATATCAGGTCAGGTTGGTCGCAGGTAGGAGTCCTCGTGCGACCCCCGGGTCGCAGGAAGGCCTGCAAAACAATTCTTTCAAAGATCCCCTTTTGAGAAGGGATTGCCGATGGGGATTATTTCGGGGATGAAACCGCAAATTGTACGAAAACCCCACATAGGGCCCCCGGAGTGAAACTCTGTCCCGCCATCACACACTCTATGGCCATTGTGTTACCGGGCCCGCAGACACAAAGAAAAGAGGCGCCCGCGGATGAGCAAATATTAAAATTATTAATTATTCAAGTAATACGCAAATATTGCAAATAAAAGTGGGCGGAATCTCTTCGGACAAACCCGGAGCATGTGTATGTCGAAAATCACAGCAAACCGTACGGTGGTATCAGAGAAGATACGGAAAATCACAAAAATCGCCTTACGCTATTAATATATAGATTCAGCCTGAGACTGTTTTGATGTGCGTTTATGTACTTATAAAATCGCTCATATAATTTTGTAACTGTCTGTCCGCTGCGTATATCCGGATGTGCTTATATGCACGAAAATAGGTCTGCGTGAACCCAGGATTCGGTATAAAATGATCACTCGGTTTTTTAGGAAGACTTGCTAGATCCATTGTACCAATATTTACGTTATTTTTTTCACGTTTATATGCGAACATGGAAACACATTTATATTCCACTCATATACACACATAATCATATCTGATGCATAAATAATGCTACTGAACCTTTGATCTTTCAGACAACCGATGTAACGCACTCCGGGGCCGGTGCAGCTATACTACGGCAAGCTGTAACGGTACCTACGTCTCTGGATATTGTGCTGGGCCTTCCAATCGACAGTGTTGCGTCCTCAGTATGTATTATAATTACTACCAATTTTAGATGTCCCTAAGATCTTCAACCAAACCGAAAACTTGGTCACTGCGAGATCGTTCCATATTAAGGAACAACTTCATGTTCCATGAAACACCAATTGTGACACTTCAGGACTTCCCGATATCAAAACCAATTATCTGTTTTTTATCATATTTAGATAAATATTCCTCTGTATATTTTCTATGTACATGTCACATATTACGTAAATATCATGTTATTTCTTGAAGTTGTAGGAAAGATATTTACCCACTTAACATGATAATTGTTGAAGTTAAAGATCTTTTTTGCAGGGATATTGCTTTATTTAATCAAGAGTCAATTGTATACCGAAAATTAGATCTGAATTTTGTAATTTTATAAAATTATAACCATAAATATAAAATCAGGACCTTGAATTTTGCCAAACACACAGCAGACTGAAAAGTCATTAAATTTTTTAAGCTATAGCGATCACTTTTTGTCCGTTTGTCCGTCCGTCCGGCCGTACATTAACAGGGCAGAAATCGTAACCGCTGGACCGAGAAATTTCTGACTGAATATCCATAGAGGGTCCATGAAAAATCTCCTTGGAAATCTGAAATTAGGTCACTGCGACCTATTTCTTTCGAGCTCATAAATACCCCCAGGAACATTAAAAAAATTTGATGCAAAAGCTCCAATAGCTGAATAACTAATGCATTTATTCGAATATATTCCCACAAACCGTAACCCTTGGACCTTGAAACTTAACTGGACCTTAACTTGACCTAACTGTACACCAGGGGAGGTCATAAGCAAATCTCTAGGGAAACCTACATTTAGGTCATGGTGACCTATATTTTGCGAAACAACGGGCCGTTAACATGATTTTGAGCACCCTGTGAGTCAGACAGGGCATACATTGTGCCCACAAGCCATAGAATCTTGTAACTTAACATCCAGGGAAGTCTTGGGCAAACCTCTATGGAAACCTGAAATAAAGTGGTTGTGACCTATATTCTGCGAGTTTTTGGCCAAAACATAATTTTAGGCACCCAGACAGTCAGACGGGGCAAAAAACTTTACTGTTGCACCTTGTAACTTCTAACTTGACACCCAGGTCGGTCGATCAGGACACATTTCCTAGGAAACCTGAAATTATGTCGTGGTAACCTGTATCTTAAAAATTACGGGCAAAAACATGATCTTGAGTACCCAGTGAGTCAGACGGGATACAAATTGTATCCATTTGGCCTAGAATCTTTTCTTATGACATTCAAGGACGTCCTGGGTAAATATCTGTTGAAACCTGAAATTAAGTCGTGTTGACATTTATTCTGAAAGATATGTGAAAGAACAAGATTTGACCACTCTATAAGACAGATTTGCATGATTGGTTACAGTAGATCTTCTAATTTGAATAAGATCCAGGGAGGTGTCTGTAAACATTCTTTTGAATACTAAAATGATGTCACTGTGACCTATATTCTACGAACTATATGAGAGAACGTGATTTTAGCACTCTATTAGTATAACATGGGCACAAACTGCAGCAGCTGAACGCAGAAACATCTAACTTAGCATCTAGGGAGCTACTGGTAAGGTCTTCTTGGAATGCCTAAATCTGGTCACTATTAGCGATTTTCTAAGGACTATATATGGGCAAAAAGCATGATTTAGAGCACTTTGGAAGTCGTTCTACCAATTTTTCAAGGTTCCCTATGAATTCTCACCAGATCATGATTAAGCGTCATGGTCCATGGGTCACTTGGGTAAAAGCTAATATAATTTGCTAGTCATTGAATTTGTTAAGGCTCTTATTGTATTCACCTGCTTTGTCAAGTTCAAGGAAGCCCATTTCCGGTCATTTTAGGTCATTTAATACAGATCTGCCAGCTTACCTGATTTTATGAGTCATTGGGGGAACAGGGCCAGATGTGTATAGTTGTTCTCACTTCAGTTTATCAATTAGCAAATTGTATATTTAGATATATGTGTTATATTGCATTTGTATACAATTTATAAACTTGAAAACAATTTGATATAATAAAAAATGAGGATCCAATATAGATATATGTTCATGATTTACCTGCCTCAGCAGAACGGGAAATCAAGTGTCCATTTTTAAATATTCACTAATTTTAAATTCAACTTTTTCCCAGTAAGCACGGTGGAATTAAATTTAAAATCCTATATGTATATTCAGTTATGTTGTATCTCCCATCACCACCCCATCCCTTGCACGTGTGGACTGGGGACATTTGTTATATTGCAAGTGCATATATTTATAAAGTTAAAAAATGATAAAATAAAAGAATTAGGATCTGATTGGATATATATGTAAACTGCGGTACTGTTAACACCTTATCAAAGAGCCATCCCATGATCATGGTAAAAGTATAGATCTTAGATGTTAACAAACTGTTTTATCATAAGGAAACACATGGTCAGATCACAAAATATTATTAGCAACAATTTTTTGTCATCAATACAAATCAATCATATGATCCAAACATGGCCTTTATTAACTCTTTCTTTCAGACTGAATCTCCATTTGTAATTATTTTAGACTTTTACCTTGAAGATCAACTTCAGATGAGTACCGTGACCCATGGGTCCCTTATTTATATTGAAGCGGCATTGAATATACAAACATAAACTTAAGCATGTGCCTGCTTGGCATGCTTGTTGATATTAAGTCATATGTATATTCCTGTAATTGTTTAGGATGTATGAATATGCAATGTGATCTTCCTGTGACACTCGTATGGCCATTTGAACATAATGCATGCCTGAATTGAAGGGGGGGGGGTTCAAAAATATGTATACTATGTCGTCATAACAAGTAAGGGCCAAGATATCGAGGGTCACATGTTGTTTACCAGAAACGGATCAAGATGGGGGGGGGGGGGGGGGGAGGGAGGGAGTCCAGGGGATCAGGAACCCGCCCCCCCCCTCCCCCTTTTTCAGTCGATGTAATCATTTTTAAAGGGTTTTTAACCAATTTGGCGGCCTGGAAACCTCCCCCTTTCCGGACTTTAGGACCTTTTTTATTAGGTTTTATAACCCTTTTGTTAGGTTGGATAACCCTTTTCCTTAATCCTCGATCCGCCCAGGCTGTTTACAGTTATTACAAGGTAGCTGGGTTGGTATATTCCGGTCATTCATAATTTTTTTGGTCGCGTATTAACAAGCTCTGCTCTATCCCCTGGCCACACAGGTTCGATTCCCCGGCGCGGCCAGGATCTTGATTGGTAGTGGCCCGTTCAAGGTCTGTGGGTCTCCGGTTTTCTCCTCGTCACTGGCTACTAATGCCACCTTCTGTTTCATGGAGAGTCCCTTTAGCACTAGTTATTATAATTATCTGTACAATCAATGTAAAATGAATAAAGTTCAACGTCACACAGAGGCAACCCACCATCGTCATTAAACGGACCTAATCACACCCAAAGCATGTTGAATTTCCCCAAAACATAGCGTCTTCTCTTTGAAATAAAATGGTACCTGCCAAAATATTGTACTGGAGCCGTCGGCTTACTCGAGTGTAAAAAAAAAGTTGACCGGGCGCGATCACTGGCGCTTACCTAAACGCCGCCTGCGTTTTCCGCTTTCCATTCAGATTGACAACTGGTATTTCACAACCGTACATGTTCGAGTTCGGACTAGTCCTTGTTTGAGATCTATCAACATGCGCAAAAAAAGACCTCCGGTCACACTGCATTGTCATAGTAAACAGACATGCGTGCATGGATCGTGTTTACTCACAAGCAAAACCATAACAAGCTGCTAAACAGTTGAAGAGCAGGCACTGAGATCTTGTATTGGCCTGCCACGGTTTAGCTGGAAAACGTTTGTTTAATGCAAAACTGGACTGATAGTGTGACAGAATTGGCATAATATTATATAACATGCTCTTGACGATGGTTGTTAGAGGTTTTGTGATCATGCAGCATGTATACATCATTCTTACTTTTCTGTTTTCTTTAATAGACAGTCAGTGTACCTTGAGACCTTATGTCAACAGGGTGGTCTTCGTCAATATGAAGCCTGCAATAGTCGATGTTTCGTTCTGGCCAAAAATGAATGCCATCGCCTCCTTCGCCCAGAGCTGTAGAGTAAAGGTAATAATTTATCAGTTTTAACCTGTTTTAAATTTAGAATTAGATCAAACGATTATAAAGTTGTTTAAATTGGCAACAGGCTGTTAGAATAAATATATTACAAGAGAAATTAAATGTAGGAGTAATAAGTAACCAATAATTTTACTTATACATTAACTTTACTCTTTTAAAAGAGTACATTGTCTATTTTATGACAGATATAGTATACGTCAGAGGACTTGAAGTATGTAAACATTACTTAATTTTATTAAATTATTCATTTTACAGTGAAATACAACCAAAACATAATGTTTTGTACGATTAATGACTTAACCATATTTATATAGTAAAAGTTAGAAAGGTGTTGCAATTCATAAGAATAACGGTGTATAAGACTACAAGATAAGAAGAATAATACATCGTGAATGCCAGATATGTATTTATATATTGTTATAAATAAACATTGTTTATGAATCTATGTACAGGTGAATGTCACCACGAGTTGGCTCAACATGAGAACCCAACGTCCCCCAGGGATGTCGTCCTTGACCTTGCTTCACCATCAGATCGGACACGCCATCAAATTCAACCTGTTGTATGGACTGGGACCCCGCGTGTGTGATGGTGGCTGTATGGCTGGTACGTACAGGGTTTATAATGCAATAGTGAAAAAGAACCCATATTGGCATTATGACACTGATATAGACACTATGATTCTGATATTTGCAATATGATACTAAAACTGACACTACGACATTGGGGTGGGAACTATAATACTGATAGTGACACTATGACACTGATGTTGACACTATGATACTGATATTGATACTATGATACTGATATTGACACTATGATATTGATATAATCAGTATGACACTACTATTGACACAATTATACTGACATAGACAAAATATACTGAAATTATCACTATAATACTGGTGTTGGCACTATGATACTTTTATTGACACTATAACACTGATATTGACACTAGGATATTGCTGCAACCACTCTGACACTAATATTGAAACTATGATATTGATAATGACACTATGATATTGATGTAATCATGATGATACTGATATTGACACTATGATTCTGATATTGATACTATGATATTGATATAATCACTATGACACGAATATTGACACCATGATACTATAGTTGACCATATGATATCTATATTGACTATATGACACTAGTATTGATACTATGATACCGATATTGGAAAAATGACACTGGCATGGGCATTATAATACTGATATCGCCAGTAAGAGTCGATCATTATGTTTCAGTACCATGTCGGTTGTGAAATGTTCTCGATATTTCAAAGTCAATATAAGAATGCAAAGAACAATAAACGTTTCTGCAACCCTCCATATTATTTCTTAATATGAGATGTATAAATGAAAAAATAATATTGAGGAAAATGTGACGAAACTTTAAATTTGATTGACGGAATTATCCCCAGATTTACAAATTATGTTTTAGTCCCTAAAATGTGAGGGAAACAAAAGGTACTTTGTCTCCAACTCCCAAAGAGAGAGAGAGAGACAGAGAGAGAGAGACAGAGACAGAGACACAGAGAGAGCAATTGTTTATGAATCTAGTTTAGGGGATAAGGTATATTTCCCTTCCCCCGCCCCCCCCCCCCCCCACACACACACGCTTTTAGCAAGGGGATGGTCAATGTAATCATACCCTGATATTCAGAGAATAATAATTATATATTGAAAATATTATATATTAATAAATAGATTCATAGACTTTGGTTCTATTTCTTAGTTTACTATGAAATATAATATCTAAACCTGGTTTAGAATTAATATATTCAGAAAACATAATATATATATAATATATAAATATATATATACATGTATGTATGTGTTTATAAAAAAAGTTATTCCAAATTTATTACCCTCAACGCCTGCGAGTCAACCCCCCCCCCCCCCCAACCCCTTAAAGATAAATTGACGCCACTTGAATTGAACGGAGAGAGAGAGAGAGAGAGAGAAAGAGAAAGAGAAAGAGAGTGTGTGTGTGTGTGTGTGTAAGTTTTTAATGATTCACAGCATTTACCAGGGTTTTTCAGTATATCTTGATTTTGATCATTTTTCTGTTGTAGCTGCCTACCGGAATCCCACAGGAGACAACCGATATATCAAGTGTTTCCTGAGTTATGCCATGTCGAGAGGGAGACTCCGCTGGTATCCTTGCAGTATCCAGAAACCCTCCACGACAACTACTACTACAACTACCGGACCTACTACCCGTATCTACGTACGAGACTCCAAGCCGCGTGCAAACACATTCCCTCCGTATAAACCGGAAGTACCACGTGGACCTCACTTCCGGAATCATGACATGCAGGCATTCCCAGATTATTATATATATTTTGTAACCTTAAAAATATTTGCTAAATTCATTATATGTGCCACCTTCACTTTAAATTACATCCGTATTCAGATACAATTTTTTTCCTTAGCTGGCATTTTTTATAGAATTAAAAAGAGGAAAGGAATAACACATTTTTGTATTAATAAGTGATTAAATTGTAATTATGAACATCTTGCAAGAAATAAAAGTTCTTTTTCGGCAACTATGTCTCCCTGTGTCCTAAATTAAGTATGGTAATTCGTGAAATTCTCCGCTTAGGAGAACATGTACACAAATGTTTGTGTGAGGCAAACAATCCAAGGAACAGACAGAAGACCCCCCCCCCCCCCCCTCTCCCCATAAACAAACAGCGCATAATCCTTATCCCATACTTTCCATACTTTACTCATCATACCTTTCATCACCCTGATAACATATTATATAGTTATATGAAAACAGGATTTGCTCAGTTTTTACTACTACAATAAAACTAGATGCGGATATGATTTTTTTACGAAAATATGAAAACACTATCAAATGAGTGACCATGTTTACCCCCCCCCCCCCCCCAAAAAAAAAACAAAAAAAAAAAAAAAACATAAAATAAAAAGAATCCAAGGGGCACAAAATGTACCCCAGCCCCTAAGAAGGTGAAGGGGAAAGGCCCATGATGTCGATTAAAAGTGATGTCCATATTGCCCGGTACCAAAAAAAAAGAGACAGATTAAACTTGAATTTTATGTCCCTCTTTCTGTTAAAAAGAAGTTTAAAAAATGGCCAATACCAGACGTTGCCATCCTAGAGGTTTTTGATGACTCAAAATGTAATCATCCCACTGCTATTCAGTGAATATATATATGATATATATTGTCTGTGTGACCCATTCAAATTAATTAAAGAAAAGTAAAAGTAAAAGTTGCAGGTTATAAGACTTCTTCCAATAAAACTGGCTCAGAAGACTTTATAATTTACTTCCAGGTGCATGGTAGCTCCCTGGGGACACGGTTTTTAGATCGCCAGGGCCGCCATACGCAGGTGGCACTTAATCCGGTACCCATTTGTAATACTGGGTAGACATAAGCACTCTTGTGGCTGATACCTTGCTTATTGGTCGTAGCGAAGAAGTGAGAGGCTAGGGATTCGAACCCATGACCGCTTGATCACAAGTCCGGCATCTTTGCCATCCACCATCCGCTCCACAGTATAATTTTTTAATAACAGTAGAAAATACTGATATATTAATATTTTGATATTTCAGAATTAATAAATTTATATAAATAGTCCCTCCCTACCCCTTGAAGATTATTGACGGCCAATGTATTTACGGAGAGAGTCATGGGCGTGTGTATGTGTGTTAGGGTGCGTACGAAGGTGAGTGCGGGGGTGCGTGTATATGTAGGTGTGAGGGTGCGTACGAGGGAGTGTGTGTGTGTGTGTATGTTAGGGTGTGTGTGTGTGTGTAAAAACAGTACGTTGCCAGGAGCGGAGCAGACCAACCAATGACTCGGGTAACTCCAGTTCATAAAGTAGTGAAAAATAAACCCTGCAGGAGACCCTGTATTTTAACAGCCCTTTGCATACAGCGTAATTTTCTCCCTCTAACATAAGAGAGCCTATCGAGATTCCTAGAGAATCCAATACTAATGCCTACTGAGTCGTACATAAGGCGACTCTCTCCAAACAGAAATCAGCGCATGCGGCAGCTGTCATAACTGTGCCCCCTACATAACTGTGTGTATATATATATATATATATATACAGTGTTGTTTTTCTTCAGAGTTATACTGCTCTGGCCTAGTCGGTAGGCCATAGAGCACTTTACAAAGGAGGGTAACTCTACCTTCTATATATATATATATATATATATATATATATATATATATATATATATATATATATATATATATATATATATACTATGTCTTATGTGTCTAGTCAGTGACCAACGATTTTACATCAGAAAGAAACTTTAAATTTGAATGCTGGTGCACTGTTTCACAATGATTAGTGCCGGAGTGCATCCGGGTCCTTGAGAAGAAACAGCCGAATTCTCCTCACGCATTCTCTGATGCATCGAAATAGACAATAAATGTATATAGACCATATACACAAGACATACACAAATATGCTTAATTACGATTTGAGTTAATTGAAAATGAATGAATGTGATTGTGATATATATATATATATATATATATATATATATATATATAACCAAACTGGAATAAAAACTGATGAGGTAAGATCTTTTCCTTTGAGCAAATACGCTCTTTACACAGCGCTTTACCTATAGGGCTACTACCCTTTATCGTAAGGCGCTTTTTGTTATGACCTCGTATCCTGAATTGCTACACCAGAGGGGAGCACTGTATTTTTGTCCAATCAGATGAGACCTTGTGCTGGAAGACAAAACCAAGCGAGGAATACAAGGAGCCAATCATGTTTATTTCATTTTGAGTGACAGCTCATCGCTCCGCGTAACCGTCTGAACAGGCCACAGGCTCAGAGAGAATTGCCCCTGACCTGGTTTGCTTTGGGCCTTGGGCACATAGGATGCTCGGCCGTTGAGCTGTAATTCAAACGAAACGTAACAACAAAGGCTGCGTTCACACCTCGCTGGCTTGTTTCAGTTCTGCAGACAACAGATACATGGCCACGCTAACACAGTCATAATGTCATAATCGAATCGGTCGATGATGCGAGAATGCAGAGGGAGTAATTTAAATTCGACCGGAAACACATCTAGCGGCAGTAAGCGCAGCAATGGGCGGAGCCAGGATGCCTGTCGAGTGTTTGTTTATTGGCATCTGATTGGCTGCTTGTCACATCATACGCACGTTTATTTCAGCGGACAACGAACCGCCATCTGGTGTCTAAATATATCATAAACGGTCAAAGCTGGCAGCGTGAAAATCAGTTGCTTCTTTAGAAGCGCAAGATTTCCGCTGCCTCGGGGGCGTATTGAGCAAAATGAGTGATGATCTATGCTCTTGAAAGCTTTAAATGTCTCAAAAGATTTTTACTAACACCTGTTAAAAACTAATAAAGTAATCATGACGCACCGCAATCCATTTCTTTCCAAGTTCAATCAATCCGAATATCAACGTTCTTTTAATATTTTTCTTCTTATGTATTTTTGTGCCATTCAATTTACTAACATATATAATCTGGTCATGGATTTGATGTTCCTCAATAAAAAAAAGGAGTGTTAAGTTGTTGATGCCCATGTGGCTACAGTAGTTATTATGTAAATTTCCAGCAGTATTTTCACTGTTAAATTAGAACTACGTGATCCGAAAATTACGCTGGCTGATTTAGGACACAGAACAAAATATTTATCTCGAGATCTCGAGATAACATCTCGAGATCTCGACATAAAATCTCACCAAAAAAATGTTTGCTGCAGAAAAAAAATATATTTATCTCGAGATGTTAAGTCGAAATCTTGAGTCTACGTGTGTGTTGAACGTTCGATGCTTAATTGACGTAAAGCAAAACAAAGTTAAAGGGACCTACTCCTATATCTGACGTCTGTCCAATAAACATAATCTGTTGAACGTTTCATAAAAATCAGCAAATCCCACGGGGTAAAGGTAGAGCCTTTTGTTTATATCCACGTGTTTATGACATGGGTCGGGAGGACGGGTGGGGTGCAAAAATGGCCACCGATCGTAATAGAAAGACTTCTGGCAAAGACATCTGACTTCAATTCAGAGAGTACAGAGTTCTGTAAATGACAAATATTGCATTGCTTCACATGCTCTAACAAACATCAATATGGGATTTTTAAATAACTCGGTTATATGTTTTTATCTGTATGTTAACACTGGATCAAGTACCTTGTGTATATAAAATGTGTATACGTCAAAGTGGCGCTATAAGAACCTTCCAGCAAGAATTACCTTTACTTTTTAATATGTATATGCAGAGTTAGCCGGTATCACAAAAGTTCTATAAAAAAGGCAGATGAAGTGGCTTTAAGACCAAAGCAGAGCATTTTGCAGAAGGAACATCATGATGAGAGATGATCGAAATATCTAAACCGTTTATTTATTAATATAAATCATTTATGAAGATAGGTTGACTAAAGGTATTCTGAGCTATAGTTAGCTATATTGGATCAAGACTGGGGCATAAGGGGCTAAAGCACCCCCTCCCCCCCCCCCCCCCCCCACAGACACACCCACCGTACCTATCCGAAAACGCAGTAATCATTGTGAGAATATTTTCATTTATGATGGTCAAATACATATGCCATAAAACAAACCGCCATTTCAATAAAACAAAAGCTAAAAAAATGTACATAAAGCGTGTTTCTATACCAAGCTCATATATTCGTTTGTATTTTTAAAATAATTAGATACCCAGAATGCATGCATGCAGACCTAAACATTTCTATTTGAGTGATTTCTCAGCCATGGCTTCGAATCCGCCTTTCAGGGTCGA
The DNA here is from genome assembly GCA_026874595.1 of Sipunculus nudus. NCBI lineage: Eukaryota > Metazoa > Annelida > Sipuncula > Golfingiida > Sipunculidae > Sipunculus > Sipunculus nudus. The sequence goes on along the minus strand of CM049318.1, from coordinate 15,458,691 downwards.
CTTAACATTCTCGAGATCTCGAAATAATTTTTTTTCTGTAGAAAAATATTTTTTTTTGATAATTTATGTCGAGATCTCGAGATGTTATGTTGAAATCTCGAAATGGCATCTCAAGATCTCGAAACGTAATCTCGAGATTTCAAAATTCTTTTCTGTATCCTAAATCAGCCACCATAGAAAATACTATATTTGCATTTCATAACAACATTTATTTATTACCAGAAGGCCAGTTTCCCCATATTTTTAAAACCTGCCCTCCATACACAGTTCGCAGACAGTACACGGTCACCTGATACTCACAACCGGCACTTTCCGCTGACGTAACGTCATTAGGCGAACCTAGTGGTTGGACAGCGGGTCGTCGTCAAGTTTTTGTTCCACAACCAGTCGACAGATGGTGCTCTGGTGTCGATTGGCTCATATACATTCAGGAATATTCACAAATATGCAGTAACTGGAGTCACTTCACATGAATAAACCCGGTAATATAGGCCGAAGAAGTGAATACAAACACGGGTAGGAGATCTTCTGTAGGGAAGAAGCTGGGAGTATGAATCGCATAAGAGAAGGCAAACGCATTTTCGGGAGCATCAAATAATAAGGACCACCCAAATGGCCGAGGCCTGCACTCCTGATAATGCATATTTCTGGTTAAAGACTGTTACTATTATCTCATAACTATAAAATAAAACCAAATGTAATTAATTTCTGATTTTTTAATGACTATATATGTATATATTGATAGCACATGTGCCGAGATAAAGGTAAACACTGGTGGAAGCTCTCTGCTCAATTATACAGAGGTATTAAGGAGATATTATTTCATTGGAGCGAAGCGTTTGTAAAGACAGTAAAGATAATGATTGAATCATAATGGCACTCGTCTCATGTCACGGTCAACAAGTGCTTTAAAGATTAACTGGAACTGATCTGCTATAATCATAAAAACTGAACAATGGGCTCTTTTTGGAAATTCCAAATCACCATGTCCGATTTATGAGGTAATGACGTCTGAACATATGATTTCATAATAACGAATTTTAATATAAATATTGACTAGGTGCGCTTTTTCTGAATACAATTATTTTAATGAGTTATCGTTTGGCCTCTGTTCAAAGACTCGCAATCAATGACAGAACTGCGCTCAAACGTCATAAAACTACTCTCCACAGAACCTTTTATCCTCATGATTTAGAATTTATATTTCTCAGGAATGTCATACGTTGTTATACATTGTATATAGTGATTGTGTGTATGTATAATAGCCTAGGGATAAAAACGCTTTTTTTTGTTAATTAACTTTATTATATGCACAATATATATATATATATATATATATATATATAAATACATTTAAATGGATCATGAATACAAAGAAAGGTTGGTTCATCACCGATTGGAATCGAATCCATGACCCATCGGCAGTGAAACTTTTCTGTGTTTTCATGTTCGATGTCTATATACAATGAACCAGCATGGCTATTCATTCATCTCTCTCTCTCTCTCTCTCTCTCTCTCTCTCTCTCTATATATATATATATATATATATATATATATATATATATATATATGTATATATTATATAACACATTTTAAAGACGGTAAAGCCTCGCTAAATAAGGTAGCTAAAACTGGAGTTAGTTGGGTGTGTGTTATATAGGTGATTGCCGTAAGTAAATTTTTGGTTTCAGAGTTTGTGTTTCAGTTGAATTTAATGAACTCACTTTCTGTAACAAAATGTTACCTATTTTCATATATTGCTTGTGTGAGTAGTGTTGCATGTACATTAAATATTTCACCGTTTTATGGTATATGTTTTAGTTGTTTGCAATAAATTAACTCATTACTATTTAGAGCATTTATCAATTATGCAAATATTACTCTAATAATAAATCTATTAAGTTTACGTGCACATTTTATCTCCTCATAATTCTCTCTCTCTCTCTCTCTCTCTCTCTCTCTCTCTCTCTCTCTCTCTCTCTCTCAAAAATAACATTGTATAAGTATATCTCAAAGATGACAGATGCATTATAGCTGGAAGCCAGTAGGACCACATTTAATAGTCACCATACAACTTAACCACACAGAATGAGAACTTTGTGAGGCTGTCACATGACTTTGAAACATAAAATCCTTTTCGAAGTTACGCACATTTGTAAAGTCATGCCATGAATAATATACAATGTATATCATACAATGATACACTAATACACACGAACATGTAAAGTCAGTGTTATAAAATAATGATGATATATTACAATATATATATATACATATATATATATAATTATATATATATAAATATCCTCTTAAATTTTATCGTCGATGGCTAGTTGTGGTTTATTTCTTCGGATTTATGTTTTTAAACATGCCTGGCCACGTAAATATCAATTTGAGTAATAGACATTCCAACGTGCCATGCGTAATTCACACAGATCATAACTGCAACAACTTTGAAGGTGAGTGTTTAGAGTATGAATTCACCTATCCGTCGATGTCAGTCTCGTGTCACTTTACCTTTTGAATTCCCGTTGATTAGTGTCCGTTCACTCAGTTCAAATTGGAGGCACCTTTGTGCATGGTAAAGCCTTTGCTAGGTGTCAAAGAACGGACGGCGGTCATATCAGGACGCCAGCAAACAGCCTTACTCTCACTAGCTCAGCGTACTTACTATTACGCTGTACTACACTGTACTTGATAAGATTCTTAAATATCTTCAAAATATTTTATAACCTTTAATGTTATCCAGAGAAATTTGAATTAATGATGACGCTAAATAAAAAAAACAAAAAAGTGGAAATAAACATATGTATACAATTATGGACTAAATATAAATGTTTATTTCTGCAAGACTGCCAAGATGGAGACATAGCTTTGGTATGTACATACATCTATTCATGTATACGGATATAATGTTTTGACACCATCAATCATGACATTGCCTTGAAATAAATTACTTTAAGGGCTTCCAAATTATATCACATTTGTCTATAAAGAATTATCTCTAAGATAACTGGATTCCATACTGTTAAATGTGCAGGTAAGGTATCGTCGTCGTAAACCGACTTTTGTTAAGTGTTGGGAATCACTTTTAATATCCTGATCAACCATCGATAAACATCCATAACGTGTCAAGGAAAGCTGCTAATATTTAGATTTATAAGGACTTATGGACAGACAAATAGAAATTTGAAATCCATCAGAGATCATTGAACATGTTAACATACTTCCTGATGTAAACTTATAAAATAATATACAAAAGAGGGGGAATGAACAGGTGAAAACACTTCGTTTAAAATATTCCCTTTACTTTTGGCCCATTGAGAGATTTCCTTTCACTTAACCATTAACGTTGTTGAAGGAAGGGAACCAGATCCTTTCAGCCAGAGCGCCTGCTTTGAGAGACTCCCTTAGATCAGTTAAGAAAGGCATAAAATATATGATTTTTTTTTTCTTATTCAATACAAGGCGAATAACACTGAGGGACGTTTAGGTCATACAAAATTATTATTGTTCTAAGGACTATTGAAACAAAAATACGGTGCGAGCCGGCGATATTTTTTTTCCTTTTTTTTTCTCTACAGGTCGGGATATAATGTTGGATTTTTTGGGCATGCCTAAAAATGGTTCATTTCTTGAAATGGTGTAAATGATCAGTTCAAACACATTTTTCATCCTTTAAGAACTCTTTTAAGGAAAAATTATGTCATACCACAAATAAGAACCTCGTCTTCATTTGCAAAAAAAACAATTGACCCACGACATTAGGAGGGGTGAATCCCTATAAAAATTATTATTATTTGTATGTCCTAACCATACAAAAATGTGTATGTCTTGTGTATTTGTTTGACAGGAAGAGATGTTTGTACATTTAATATTACATGAAAAAAGTCAAACGGAGAAAAATGAAACAAACAAACAGAGACATGTCCTTAATGTTGGTATTCTTAATGTTCACATTTCGTGCCTCCTATTTTGAAATAGAAGACTCATTTTACTATGCAATTCATGATAATATGTTTTGATTTGTTCAGAGGCAATCCTATGTACCTATCCCCAAAAATACTTATTCTTTTTTAACATTTAATAATGTTTATTACTGGGAAAGAAACGAAGCCAGCAGCGCCACCATGTAACAAATTTTTGAAATTTACGAAACATATTATCCATTTTTACAAATTGCGACAGGAATAATTTACAGTCCCTTCCTTCCTTTATTAAAAGTCATAACTTAGGAACTGAGGAAACCTTGGAAATATGAATATTTCACATGGAACGGGAGAAAGTTATATAAGGCCCGTTTTAGAGAAGATATTTGCACTTGGTTTGTTCTGTTTGAATTGCAAACACCGGGACCGTAATTTTATTTTCAAATATGACAATTATACTCCAGTGCCTGCCTGGATCTGCTCTTGACCAATGGGTAATTATCTCGGTGACAAGGATATCAT